>VNWY01000266.1:0-58560 GCA_009869845.1 Pseudachorutes palmiensis
AAATTATTTTCAGTTGACCCCCTAAAGTCCCTTAAATTTTTATTAAAAATTTTTCTAAATGGGACAGAAAATTTTGCATGGACCCAGAACAATAAATGTCCTCGCTACGCTCGGCCAAATTACAACGTTATACAATGCTTATTATAAGCTTCATGATAATCGCCTTACGGATTCATCCGCCTGACAAATACTACAGTTGGCAATTGGTCTCACAAGCTCATGAAGCAGCGGATGAGAAGGGAGAAGGCACCGTGTGTCATGGAATTCAGACAGCGGCCATAAATTAATACTTGTGAAACTATGCAGAGCCCAGTAGAACACTACAGTAAGAAATAAAGTGGACACGGTTCTCCAGAATATTCGTCGGAGTCTTCTCCTTGTAGTACTCGTATTCTGGCTTTCTTTTTCACAATTGGGTAAAATCAATGGATCCCCGTTATCTGCCAATTCCTTCATCTGCATCAAAGTTTCGTAAATCTGGGCTGAGTTCACTCCATTTTGAAATGCGATTTGGCAGGCAGATAGTAACTGCTCGTACAATTCTTCATCCATTGCTGGAAGCGTTTCAGATTCAGCGTCAGGGCTGTCGTCGTTGGCCATGCCCTCTGTCATCTTCTAAATTGTACAAAATAATTGTTTTCACATCTGGATTTGATTTGGTAGTAAAAAAATGGTTTATTTTACTTACTAGAACTCGATGAGAAAGCCCAAATGCTATGCAAATCCGTTTTAGGCTACGAGGTAAAGGTCAAACATCAACAAGAAACGAGGCATCATACCGAAAATCTTAATCTAAAATGACCAATTAATTAGCTGCTTACAATCTTTAATGTTGAAAGTGAAGAAAACTCAATTTTTAATTTCAATTTGATTACCTTATATATTTTGCTATGAATCTCGGTCTCCCTCAACCCCAGAAAAGTGCACCACCCCTTGCACTGGCTTCAAAGTTAACAGACACTCCCTTGACCAGTATATGGTAATCAATTGACCTCCCAAAGGTCAAAAGTCCAATGGAATTACTTGTACCCTTCAATTTTATTGTCATCCCCATATTCTGATTGATTAGGGAGTGCCTGGGGACACGTTAGAACCTTAGATAGAGCCAAAAATCCAGACGGGTGGGTGGGTACTGCTGCTGCATTCCTCTGTGTCTTATGGAGGCCTGAATTTTGTGGTTATTTTTCAAGGTCAAAATGGGGGGTTTTTTAAGCTGAGCTTTTCTGAGTTTCTCTTCAGTTGCTGTAGAGGACGCCGCCACAACCCTGGAGCTAAAGTGGAGCATTTTTTTAATTTTTGGAAAAGATCATTGAGTAAATCGGAAAAATGAATAGGTTGATTGTAAATTAGTGCCTAATTGGTAATTGGCTTACGTTTAAAATTTTGGTAATCGCTTAATTAACAAATTGAATTTGAAATATGAACAATCTGCCCATCTGTAATGTTGCGCATGCGCGTTGATTATTCTTACTGCATTGAATTTAACCGGAGGAAGAAAGGGAAAAAAGAAGGAGGCGAAGGGAGGAAAATTCCACAACACATTTGCACTTGGTCATTGGTGTTGGAGTGTTGGTTGGATTGATTAATAATTTATAGAGATTTTAACAAAAGTCAAAGTTAATTAATTAACTAAAGAGATTTGTATAAGAGTGAGGACTCGTGGAGGTCAACTGGAGGCGATGTCTTTTTACGGTAAGTTACAAGTGACCATGAGGTCAGATAACCAAAGTACCGCTGTAGTCAGTGTAGTGCCGTTATGATTATTTGTTGGTAATTATGTTTTCATTGTGTGTGCAGGTGGACAAGGGAATCCTGTCGTTCCGAATCAGGCAGCGGCTCAAATCGTTCGAGCTGCTGGTTCATTACAGCCCCAGCTCTTCAGTCAACTTCAATTCCCGCAAGCCTCTCAACCAAATCCATTTGAGCAGAATAACCATCTCCTACTCCAGTCACAAGGGGCACAAGGCTTTCATCAGAACCTAAATGTCAGCTTCCTGAGCGAGCAGTTGGCGGCTGCTGGAGTTGGCCAAATGATTTCACAAGCGACGTCCAATGCATCAAACATCTCTATGCAAAACTTGATGACACCGATGGCCATGACTTCACTCAGTTTCCCATCCGTGCCGGTCGGTAATGTGGCTCAGCAGCAAGGAGGATCTGCACAGAAGCAACGGGTCTTCACAGGAACTGTCACAAAAGCTCACGATAATTTTGGATTCATTGATGATGAAGTATTCTTTACTACAGCGTAAGCGATTTGATGGAGATGCTCATTTCTTGGTCTTGTAACTTTTAGTTCATTAATTCTCATTGTATTTATCAGAGCTGTAAAGGGACCTATTCTCCCAAAGGCAGGAGATCGTGTTCTGGTTGAAGCGGAATATAATGGAAACGCTGCATTCAAATGGACAGCAACTCGAATCCAAATTGTAAATATTGGTGGAGGGAATCTTCCCTTGGGAATGAATACTGGGAAACAAAATCCTCCACAAAATAGCCCACATCAGTCTTATCAACCAACAGTTTCAGTTGCAGATAAAGGGCTACAACAGGCAAACCGTGGGGTACAAAATCAGTTGGTAGCACCACCGCCACCAATCATTTCGCTTACAAGTCAGGCCGGAGCAACATCCAGACACACTACGTCAACTGCTTCAGATGGAATGAATTATTCCCACGTGTCCATAATTTCCAATCCACACTCTGTCTACAGCCATAGTACATCACAGCAACAAAATGCTCAGAATCCCACATCCGCCGTCCCACAGTCCGTCGCTGCAACATCTTATCAGCAACCAAATCAAAGGGCGGTGCAAGCTCCCGTCCGTGGAAGAGTTGTTCCAATGGGTGTGCCTATGGGCGATGGGCTTTTCCCGATGCAATTCAACCATGGCTCGCAGATCCCTAGTCTGTTCCCCAATGCAGACCTCAACTCATCTGCAACCATGGACCTCATTAGAAATTCCGGAGACATTGGTCGTATGGAAAACAATAATAGAGAGCGAGAGAGAGAACGGGAAAGAGATCGTGATAGAGCTCGGAACAGAGAAAAGGACAAGTCTAGGGATTCAGATCGACAAAGCGATCGTGACAGGGAGAAAAACCGACGACGAAGCCCAAGTCCACCGCCCAAGAAAGCAAAAACTGATCTGTGGAATGAGAGGCAACAAAGTCGTTCCGAAAGGTATGAAACTCCTTGACCGAGTTGCTTTTTAATTGAATTGCTTCTGATCTTCTGTTTACTATATTTATCCAGGGAAAAGGAAAAGGGAAAAGAAAATAACGGGAAGGACATTGACCGTGTACGAGAGAGTGACAAGAGTGCTCGAAATGCAAGCCCAGCTTCAAGTTCGGCATCAGTTTCACGGAAGCGGAGTCGTTCGGGTTCCAGATCTAGACAACGAGAAAAAGGGACGGAAAAAGATCCGAATTCGAGAACCACGCGCAGAGATAGAGACAGAAGTTCTCCACGGCCACGGTCAAAGTCCAGGTCAAGATCATCCAGCCAACGAACAACGGCGCGATATAGCGTTCTTGTACCACAATACCCCCTTGATTTGTAAGTTAAGTTATCTTTAGCGTCAAACAAACATCACGACAAACAAATTCGTTCATGTTATTTCACAGGATGGACTTGACTGTCATGGACCTAAAGAAACGTTACCAGCGATTGTACATTCCGTCAGACTTCTTCATGGCTCGAGCATCATGGCTGGAGACCTTTCCAGTGGATAAACCATTAGATTTGGCGAAAGCTTCTTCTGTCCTTGTTTTTCGGAAGCATGCTGAAAATATTGACCTTGGTTTCATTGACTATGAACCTAATACACAAAAGAAATCCACAAGAAAATTGGAACTTATTCCTGAACCAGAAGATGTCCGTCGTTTGTTCTCGGCAAAGGTGATTTTATTGAACTCTATTCTATAATTTAATTTCAACTGCATTATATTTATTTGGTGCAGGTTATGCTGCTTGTGAACGCTGGAGAGCCAACAGTGTATAGCAATAACATACGTCGCGTTGTGAACTTTGTCGTTGGGATGAAGGTAAGCTTTATTTATCACATATTTTTCCACTTTTTTTGTTTTTATGAAAAATTATTTTACTTGTGGTAGTTGGGAAAATCAGACTTGCAAGCAATTGGTGGTCCTTGGAGTGCTTCATTGGATGGTGCCAATCCACAATCCGATCCCCAAGTTCTCATTCGAACTGCCATTCGTACAACCAAAGCATCCGTCGGCATTGATTTGAGCTCGTGCAAAAGATGGTAAGTGATTTTAGTAATCTCCCTTCTTCTCCCTTGCCAAAGATGATACTTCTTTTGTCGGCCTTTAACGGCATTCCGATAACCCTTCCCAAAGAATTTTTGGAACCGTTCTGTGGTGGACTTTTCCTTTGGAGGAGCGTTCCGTGATTGGTTTGTGGACTCCGCAGCTGAGTTCTTTTCTTCGGATTTGGTTAAAATCTTGGATTCCCTCTCCGTCTCCTAGGTTTCGTTTTATGGAATTGTACTACCGGCGGAGTAACGGAGTTCTGGAGACTGTCGTCTTCTTCGTTCCGGATATAACGACTTGTCTCCCTTCTGAAAAGGAGTGGAGACATATTGAGAGCGCATACAAACTCGCTCTGGGAGATTCCGAGCCGGGGAAGCGGAAGCAAAAAGACGGCAGGACGGTATCCACCGAAGAGAAAAAAATTGATAACGAAGATATGAAGGAAGTCGCTGCCGAGACGAAACCCAAGGATGAGAATATTGAGATGGGGTGCAAGGATTTGACTGCTTCGGCTAACGAGAAGGCTGCTGAGGAAACTCTACCAAAGCCAACCGAATCCGAGGGAAAGGCTACAGCGGAATCCGAAGCTGCAAAGGTACCAGAAATCGGGGCTGGAGTTGACGGAGAGACACCGACTGGACTGAACCAGGAAGTGAAGATGGAGGTGGTGGCTGATGACTAAAGCTTTTATTTCTGTATCTCATACATTTTTCCATACCTTGTGACCAGTTTCTTTTAGCATGGCTCTCCTTCGTATTCGAAAAGAGTTTGTTCTGGTTCGCTTTTTTCCAGATTTTTTCCCTTAAGTTTTGACAATCTTAGTGTATCTGACTATAGGGTATCTATTCGTTTACTAAAGCATTTAACCATGAACTCACACTTGTGTCAATTTAGGTTGTTGAAAGCGAGCAGCCCGAAGTTGTCAAAATCGAACCGAAGACTGTTGTTGCTGAACCGAACAATTCGCTTTCAGTTGGCGACAAGGATATCAGCGTGAGCGCGTCACCACAGATTGATCCAAAGCAACTCAATGTAAGTTTCTCAAGTTCAAATTCATACATGCTTTCAGCAATCAATTAATTCAATTGGTTTGTAGGTTGCAAAGTTACGAGAAGAATTATCCCAACGTGGTTTGAGCACTAAAGGGTTGAAAGCTCAGCTTCAAATTCGACTCAGTGAAGCCCTTGAAGGAGAGAAAATGGTAGTCGAGGTTAAAGTGGAGCGAGTCTACGAAGGTACGGGTATGGATGATTCTGGTCACATGGATACTTCCATATTCGAGGATATCAAGATGAATACAAGTGAAGCTGAGCCGCCAGTGAATTCAAAAGATTCTGCGCCAGAGCATCCGGTGCCACAAGTCGAAGTGAAGGCTACAGACAATGAAACCACTGGAAATGCTCCAGAAAAAATTGAAAAGGAAGAAGTAGCAGAGGAGCATCCGCTTGACGTCTTAGTTCCTTTGGTTCCCGACGATGCGGATGAAAAGACGAAGGAAACTTGGAGGCGACGGTTTTCGTTATCCAAAAAGCCTCATTTGATCGTACATCCGTTGCAAACTGGCAAGAATCAAGCTTTTGATTGCTCGAAGATGAGCCTGTCTTCACTCCGAGAATATAGGGTCCACGATGTAAGTATAATCCCGTGTTTTTGGCTTGAAAATAGAACTTACAAAATTAACGTGGAAATTATTCTCATTCTGATTAAATTCTGTTTTGTCATTTAATAGGTGAAGGAACAGTCGTTTGAGGTCTCTTTGTTTTGTGGTGAGTTTAAACATTTTCATTTTTAGTTTTGTATCTTCTTGTCAATATTTCCTTGTGTTGTAGAATTTTTCTACGAGATGCTTATGCGGGATTTTGCTTTCCTGATCTTCAAAGAAGCATTCGTTCGGACCCAACTTACTCCAGAAGAGGATGTAAGTAAGAAGGGGAAAGAAGATAAGAAAGAGAAGGCAAAGGACGAAAAGTCAAAAGAGGCACTGGACGATGAAAAGAAAACAAAAGGTGATAAAGAGAGTGCGGATGTTGTAAAGCTTGAGCAGAAGCCAGACGCATCTTCAGATGCTGGGGATTCAAAGAAATCGCGTCCCACATCTGCAAAACCGGCGACGGAAAAGGTCACTAACGCCCTCCACCTTGCCTTCACGTTTTACGACTCTAATCACTGTGGCTACATCAAGGAACTCGAATTCGAGGACATCTGCTTGATTTCTGGACTCAATTTAACTCGAGCTCAAGTAAGGAATCATGATGGCAGACTTATGAGCAAAGAGGGACTAATTTTTTATTAATTCAGATTCGCAAAGTTACTCAGAAGATGTTTGAGAAGGAGTCTCAGTTTCGATACAATTTATGGACAGAAAATATCCTCAATGCGACTGTTTATGAAAAGTTATCCGCTTCAATTCAAACTATTTCTGAAGGTAATGCGGTAATTTTCCCTACCCAATTCTATCTTAAACGATTCTACCTTTAACAATTTATAAATTGCGTTTTAGGAAACAAGCACCTCCTCCCTGTTTTTGTATATCAGAAAAATGCATTGGAAAGCACACAAATGAACTCTCCAAAGTCACCTGAAGAAGCGGTTTTGGTTCCTCTAAATGGAGCTCTTATTGATGTTCGGAAGTTGAAAACCCAAAATGATAAATATGAAGCGGAGCGTGCAGTACTTGAAGCCAACGTCAACGCCCTCACCAACAACATGAGTAAATTTTAGACATTTTTTTTTATTCCAACAGAAATTAATGTTTTTGAAACCGAATGCTTGCAGATGATGCCAAGATCCAAGTTGCAGAGTTGAAAAAGTCGAACGAATCTTGGAAATCTGAGTATTTGCGGCTGAAGGAAGCGGCCAAGGCTGCTGAATTATTGACAAAGACGCAAGCAGTGAGGAAAACCCATTGTTTACAGTGTGGAAAAGGGCGTATTTTATCCATATTTTCCTTGGTATTGTTTGCAGGATGATTTGGAAACTTTCCGCCGTGCGTCTGAACGATTTGTTGATCGTGTCAAAGGTGTTATTGACATGAAAGGGGGGAGGAGTCAGCCCTCTTCAGTAAAGGAAGCCGCTACAAACGGGTCATCCTCGTCCAAGAAGGATGCATAAACGAAGAGCGATCCAAAGTTTCTAAAAAGCTTAATTTGTGTTCCTTCTGTACGTACACTTTTTTCTTCATTTGTTTAATTTCAGCACCATGAATTTAATTGAAGATGAGAATTTTCGAACATTTAATTTATGAATCAGATCAGAATTTAATTTACATTGATGTAGTTCTGCAAATTAAATTCGTAAGTTGTAATTTTTATCTAATTTTTGACCAGGAATTCAAATTGAGCGTTTATTCCTTCTTTCCTTTCCCACCTGCCAACATTCCTTTAATCTTCTCTGCTGCACCTTCAAGTGCCTTCCCCAGTTTCTCCTTCAAGTCTCCACTTCCTAACAGTCCCTTGACAATTTTGTCGACTTCCCCTATGGCGTCCTTGAGCTCCTTTGGTAGAGTGTCGCCGCAAGTCTTCATGGCTTCACCGATGCATTTCTTTTTCAGCTTCCCCGCATCCTTCCCCGCATCTGCGGCACCGTCCTTGTTGCATTTCTCGTACTGTGCTTCCGCTGCTTTGATGTCACAAACTGCTCCTCCCTCAGTCTGTCAACCAATGAAAAATAGAGATGTGAAATTCAATCCTGGGTGTAAAGGAATGGAGACTTACCGCCAACAGAGCAACAGCAAACAATCCAAAGCAAAGAGCGACGGCAACCTTCATAATTTTGTTTGATTTGACGGTGCTTCTAACCAGAAAAATTAGAATATTCTACTGGTGAAAAGGCAGTAAGTATCTTTGGAAGCGGGATGTCCAGCGTTTTATACGGCGACAGAATTCCAGCCTCGTTAATTCGGACATTGTTAACTTCGAAATGGACAAATGTTCCTTTCATTCTAATTGAGCGTGTCACATGAAATCTAATCAATTCAAACATCTAATTGACCTTCACATAATACAAAATTTGTTATTGAAAGGGCACAAATGCCGTTGCGTCGTGAATCCATGATCTCGTAATTGATTGGACAAACAAAGAAGAGCACGGGTAGAACTCTTTCAGAATATGTTATGGGCCTTTTCCAAAGGTAACTGTTCCAAGAACCAGCTAATGTTCGATGACGGAATTGTGAAAAGTTTTATGATTCATTTAGTCAGGGTTGATTGGTCTTAATGTGTTGAATACTCAATAAGTTTGGCTATTGAGTTATTACATGTTCCGCCCGACGTTTGACACTTCCTCCCTTCTAACCCAACTTGTTTCCTTTGTATGCAAAGTTCATTAACAATTGAATTGTTATTTGAGAATACTCGGGATTTCGTGTTGGAACGATAAGGCCTTGGACACCTTTTGTGTCCTTTTGCATGCAATATTTCTACCGTGGGATTTTATGAGCTTGAAGCAAAAAAGTTTAAAAAGTCGAATGTTAAAGTGATCCCTGTGCCGGAGAGCAAGGTGGATATTAAGCTCGTGTCCACCTGAAGAGACCTTATGTGTTGAATTCGCATCGTATCAATTAGCTCGCGAGGTCCACAGAAAGAATTAGTGTAAATGGCATCTCCCATGGAATAAACATGAAAGATTTGGCTTTTAGAAGTGCCCTTGGGATAAAAAAATGGTCAAAACTGGACTTGATGGCAAAACAAGATCCGCCGAACTGGTCATTCCTTCTTATGATAATTTTACAATTGACTTATCAGTAGCTCTGGTTTTTGTTTGTTCATCGTATTCCACTTTACAAGCGGATTTCGAGATCTTGTGAGGCATAGACGTTTTTTATAACGTATAAGAACCCCTAGCCTATCTATGTTGAAAAGTTAAATCCCAAAATCTAGAGACTCAATCACTGGATCAGATCTGCTAGGTGTGTCTCTAACCTTTGCATTTCCAAGGTAAAGAAGGAAAACCGGCCTAGAGACAAGGACATCGAGGCGTCATAACCGAATCCTTCTATTATAATTCCTGCGATCATTTTGCGAAACGCAAATAAGTGAAGGACTTCGCACCAGTTCCAATATTTCAGCCATGGTTGAATGCTGGTGGTTCCGATTTCGTGGGACGGTGATGTTAGTTTACAGTAGTTTTCTGCAATCCCTGCTAAATTCTAATTTATAATCACCTTTACAGCAACAACATTTGGTGGCAGGTGGCGATGGTCACCTCTTATGCCACCGCGATCGTATGCCTTCACCGCATTGCTGAGTGGAAATGGATCGCGTTTCCAATGTCGCTCATTCAAATCATCGGTGTTGTCGTCGGTCTCCTCCTCGCCTTCAGAACCAACAGTGCATACGACAGGTGAGAATGCTAAGCGACAATTGAATGGCCACGGGGCTACATTTTATTCTAATTTTCCTTTCTTTTCCAAAAATAGATACTGGGAAGGTCGGAAACTTTGGGTTAGTTGGCAGCAGTAATTACGTTAACAGAAAAAATATTTTTGAAATATTGTAATTTTTTAGTCCACCATGACAGTACAGGTTCGAACACTGACGCGATGTATCTGGGTTGGAGTGAAAGGAAGGGATTCTCGGGATCTTGTTGAGAAGAGATCAGCCATTAATCTTGCCGTAGCGTTTGTTATTGCAACAAAGCACTACCTCAGAGAAAAATACGATTACAATTCCGAAGATCTCGTGGGTCTGATTGGCCACTTGGTAAAATTAATCATATCAATGTCGCTGAATATTTATTATTCCATTTTTTAGCCTCGACTTTCCATACCTGCGTCAACAGTCCCGCTGGAAGTGCAGTCCAGTACAGAAGACATTCCAGACATTACTGAACCTCTATCGCTGTCAGTCTCTGGGAAAGCACCGCTGAAAAAAAGAAAGTCACTGGAAAAACTTATGGCTTATGATTCGCCAGTGCCGACAAATGTAAGTGTCCCTTAGCTATAATTCATTACGGCATAATGTATTCTGCGTTTGTGTAGATTCCAATTGAGCTCTCTCACTACATCCTTGCGTACATTTCTTACGTTCAAGACAACAAATTAGCCGAAAATTTTATTATCGGAGCCATGTCAAACTGTGAGTACCTTTAACTTCAACCAACGACACTCTCGCTCTTCGTCTTGATTTAGTTCGCTTTTCTGAATAACTTTCAGCGCTCAGCTCGATGGTTGATTGCCTCACAAGTTTTGAGCGGATTTTAAGGACACCGATTCCATTAGCGTATTCAGTGGTAAGCATTTTGGAATTTTGCATAGTCTGGAATGACAAATATGGGTTGCTATATGTTGCAAATCCTGTTTCAGCATTTGCATCACAGCGTCTGGTTGTACATGCTAACCCTTCCGTACCAATTGGTTGAAAATCTTCACTGGTGGACCATTCCCATTGTGGCATTGGGAGCATTTTGTCTACTTGGAATCCTCAGTATTGGGTGGGAAATTGAAAACCCATTTGGAGATGACTTCAACGATTTGGTAACTTAGTGCTAAAGGAATTGTCGAAATTCAGTCTAAACATCATCTATTTTTACAGCCTTTGGATGATTTTTGCGACGTACTTCGAAGAGAAGTAGATGTGTTCACGGCGTACCCTCCGCCAGATCCTACAACATGGCTCCATTCTCCAAAGAATCATCCATTTGGATCACGCTGCGACATCAACGCCGTTGACCTGGCAGAGAAGCCGGTGAAAGAAATTTGCCAGATGTTTCGACAATATTCTAATGATCGACATGTGGCCATTAACATGAAGCACAAGAAATAAAATTCTCTCTGTCGTTCGCACGTCTTTGGTTTATTTATTTTCCCCAATGTTCAGAAGAAACCTGCACGGATTCGCTGGGGTGTTGTCATCAAAGTAATGAATCTGACATCGGCTTCAATTCGATCCAACGATTCCTTGAGAGGATGAGTATAATCTCGCAACACGTCCAGTTCGTAGACACCCTAAACACACCAATTCAATGTAGGTTTCATTCTTCTAAAGGTTTGGCAACAATTACGCCAAGGAATTCTTCAAAGTCAACATTTCCGGACTGATTGTCGTCAGCAAATGCAAGGACACGCATGCGCTCTCGTTGATCAGTCCGGTCGCCGAGGTTGTCCAAGCCCAAGCATCTGCGAATAAATGGATGTTTTTTATACTTTCATTATGCTAAATAACTTAACATTACAGATCCTGGATGTCAATGGTTCCATCATCATGAGTTTCAAAAACTTGGAAGAGGTCGTGAAGATCGTAAATACGTTCCTCATCCCACTCAGGGAACTTGAACAAAAGGTAGTCGATGTCAGACTAAAATTAAAAAATAATCAGAATTTTCACAGTCATCCATTTAGGATAAAGTGAACCTGGAAAAACTTCTTTCGAGCCTGGGCGCCCATTGCACGCGCACTGAGAGCAGGTTGTAGGAGGTCCCGGGTGACATAGTCGTAATTAATTAATTTCCGCAAGTTTGCTATTCGACGATCCTGCGCCCCTTCTTTCAATTTCCCTGTTCATCGAAAGGTTATGTCCAAAGGGAGTCCAAGAAACCCAAGTTCAACTCATGTTACTCACCGGCTTGAGTATACTCGAATTTCCTTACGTAGCAGAACGGTTTGTCCCGCTCCATTTGGTATAAATTGACGACTGTATTGACATAGCTCGACATCCTGGAAATGAACGCACCCATGTTGGTGTGTCAAAGGTTCAAACGATACGAAGATCATAAAATACGATTTCTAAAATGGAAAAAAAGAATGGAGCCCGCTGAAGAATTGCAAATGGTGATTCACAACGTAATTTGTTTTCGAGTCAAGTTTTGCGCTTGACTTCCGTTGCTGCCAGTGACACAAGCTGAACAACGTGTAATACCAGAAAAAGCTAGCGAAAAGAGATGGCGTTACTCGCTGTCACCTCGTCAAGCAAGGACTTTCTCCAGTACTTCGGACACATCAATTACACAAAAGCTATTCGAATGAATCGGATTTTGTAATTAGTAATTTCAATAGCAATTTTGGAATCTTTGCTGCTGGGGAAAGCGAAAGTTCCTGGAAAAGTGACGGAAAAGTGAACATTCAACTTGCTTACATTCACGCTTTTGAACTTGTAAATAAAATCGATTTGTTGCTTTCACTTTAACACTTTGTCCGCTTTAGCATTTGGGTGAAAAAAACTAACTGAAACAAACTGAAAAGTGTATTAACTGTATTAGCAGTGCGACCAAAGTAAAAAGTGGGGTTTTGTCAAAGGTCAAGGCAATGGGTAAAAAGAAGAGCAAGCGAAAGCCGCCTGCCAAAGTTAAATCCATTATTCCATTGGAGACACAATTCAATTGTCCGTTCTGCAACCATGAACGAAGTTGTGACGTTAAAATGTAAATAAATCCTAATCATAAGTCTAAGTAATGTCGTCGCAGTCACATGGATAAGCTTTTCTTTTACTCCACACAGCGACAAGACGCAGAACACTGGGCGGATCACGTGCCGAGTCTGCATGGAATGCTTCCAGACCCAAATCAATTACTTGTCGGAAGCAGTTGATGTCTACAATGACTGGGTGGATGCATGTGAAGCCGCTAACTAAAAACAACATTGCGATTTTTACTGCTCATATCGGATGGATCGTGTAGCACTCAAGCACAGTGTTTAACCCCTACGTGTGTGGACGAATTCAGATTTTCAGCTTTTTTAAACGAACAAGATTCACGTTATCTTGCTGCAGTAAACGTGTGTAAAATTAAAATTATGTCACTATGAAAGATTTCCATTTTGCTGTCTATAAATTCCAAATGTAAGAAGGCATTAAGGCNAAATATCGATTTGAATCTTCCAAGGATCCACGCCGCTGCTGTTTGTTGTTTCAGATGGAGATTTTGGAGGAATTTCGTGGCGATAAGAGGAAAAAGAGCAAAAAAAGTGGCGTGGGTATGACTCATCGGGGGAGAAAAAAAAAGATGGAACACCAACCTTAAGGCCACTTTATGTACAATTCAATAAAAACGCACTTTCTTCCGTTAAAAACGCATTAAAATCCGACAAATCACTTCCATTCGCCAAGCTGGAAGCCAAGGGTAATCGAACTCGAGCAGAATTGTACAGACGCTCGAGACGGAGATAAGCAGAGGAGGTCAAATGAAACCGCTGTCTATAAGGAAGTGATAAAGGTCAAAGGTCAGAGCCATCCATCAATTGTTGCATAAGATAATGGACTTTGGCTGTCCTATTTTAGCTCCGTTGTGATTGGTTAGTTAACGTAAATAGGCGGTCTGCTTGAGTTCACCCACTTCACATTTCCTGCTGAATAATTTATTCTTTTAAGCTTATTTTTGCTGCATTCACCTAGCCGCTCATCCCACTATTTGTTCCAGCGCATTCAGGTGGTAGTGCGGTGTTCATCTAATTCATTAGCCATTTATTTAACGTAAACTCACAGCATCTTTTAGCATTAACAAGTATATGTATCACCTTTGAATTTAAAAACCCACATCACTTGTAATTTTCCTTATTAGCGGATTTTAAGAGATTAATACAGAAAGTGATGTTGTTCAAAATTAAAATTTTATTAAACGACATAACAAACTTATTGGATTGTGCAATTGATCAGAAATTGGAATGGAGTTAGCTAAGAAAATGATGTTTTTTTTTTTATAATTTTTTAATATTTTAATGGACTGAAACGATGAACTTCTTGAAACCAGTTGGCCAAAGTAGTTGATGACAAAACGTCACTTCTACTTCATTTTCCAAAAACGAAGCGTCCCTTCAACGCAGTAAAACTAGGTATCAATCCTTATTGATGCGAATTTCCTTATTATTATTATTTGTTTATTCATTGACGTGGCGTAGCCCTATCAAGCGCTCAATTTCCTTATGCGAAGGAGCTTTTGGAGCTATATTCTACAAATGGCTTGTTCAATTGGTAGAATTTAAGTTTCCGAATAAAGTTTCTTGCAGACTAATGGAGTTGTCTATTATTATTTATTTTAATTAATTAATCTGATAATTACATAAATTACAATTAAAATTGAGATATATTAAATGAAATGTGATTGACGGATGCGCCAAGTCAGCTTTGAGAATGGCTCCTTTTGTGCCTCACACGATGCAGGACAAAAACCACACACTTTTGCAAGATTTAAGCTGAAGGGGAGGATGTTACCTTTGTAATTCGGGGCTTTGACCTCCATTCTGGTTTGGTAAGAATCTAATACCTTGTTTGGTTGTAAAAAGTATCGCCGGATTAACATATGTCATCGACTGAAGACATCTTTCTGGATTTTAATAGTAATTCTTTTGTTTAATTTACAGAACTCAACGGAGGACGGTTGCCATTTTGTTAATTCCATACTAACTATCCATATTTGCAAAATTCCATCAATATGGTGCGATACTACGAAGCATCCAACATATTCAACTACACATGGGACCAAGTAGCTAAGGCATTCTGGAAGAGATACCCAAATCCATACAGGTACCGTGTGGTATTTTCTAGATTACGTTGATTGCTATAACATCGAATGGTTCGTTAGTTCGCACGTCCTGTCAGAAGACACTGTACAACGGGAAATACAAGGAGAATGTCTATACACCAGGAGACTTATCACAAAGACCAATTCAGTCCCCAAATGGGGCGAGCGATTTGTAAAGGCAACCATAGTCTCAATCGTAGAGGACTCATACGTCAATCTAAAAGAGAAGACAATCAAGACTTACACCAGGAACATTGGGCATTACACGAGAATCATGGTGAGTTAATATGATTCTGAAGTTCTGTTAACCATGGGCACTGTTTTGGAATTTTAGGGAATTTCAGAGAACGTAACTTATACGCCAAACCCAGAGAATAAATGCCAGACAATAGCTCGTCGACAGGCTGAAGTTGACTCTCAGATTTATGGATTCCGAAGGGCCATCGAAGGATTCGGAGTTGATCGTTTCCGAAAGAACTGTACCAAAGCGGTCAAAGGATTCAACTATATCATGGCTCTTCTGTATCCATCACCTCCTCGCACGCAAGTCGTTCATGTCGTCCCTAGCGCTGTGAATGTCAGACAGTTCGGAGGAGTCACTGCCTGACTCATCTAAATAATGTCCGTTCAATGGCCATTTCGACACGTCCTCCGACTAATTGATCCTCAACTCGAAATAAAAGCGTCGCCTCCGTAAAGCAGAAAGCATAACTCGGACTTGAACTTAGTGATTTCCATTAATTTTATAAGTGATTGAATGGATGAATCTTGTTCGGTTAATTGTCCTTTAATGGCACAAGTACAAGTAAGAAGATGGACGTAGTTATACGCATTACAGACCAAAGTTAACATTCAATTTGTAAACTGATTTATACAACATTAAAATAGCCTGTGATTTTAGAATCTAACTTGCGAGAATTTAATCAATCACTAATTGTTTCAAATGAGCACATTCTCTACAGAACATCAACTTGGAACACTGAAAATATCTTAATTTTGTGGATTAGTTGATTAATTGGAATTACATTAAAATTAGTTGTATTAAAAGTAGTGATGGGGAAACTGGGAAAGACCGGGAAAACACGTCCGTCTCTGTGTGTATCATCTTCCAGCGGCGACGCTGCTTATCTCCAGTCAAAGACATTAAGGACTACGAATCCAACAAGCCGTTGCCCTTAGTATTTAACAGTAAAAATTCTCTGCCAAGATCAGACCGTGTCAGGTCACAGGGTGTGGTAGTTGTCACAAACGGTCCCTCCGTTCAATTAAAACCCTTTATCTTCTTAAGGGACCCAATCTCATCTTTCGGTTTTACAACCGTGGATTGGGATCAGATGCCAATACACTCATCTTGGTATAACTCTGTCCAGCCAGCCAGCCACAACACAGGAACTTGAATGAGGACTTCATGGAAAGCCAAGGAATACAAATTAGGGAGTGGCTGTGCCACAGTAGTCACCGTAGTCAGAACTTTTCCTCCTACCCTTGGCTTTCCATGAAGTCCTCATTCAAGTTCCTGTGTGGTGCCTGTACAGCCCAAGTAGCAAAACAGGGAAATCGTTAAGGATATCATCCCGCCACTTTTGTTTTTGTCGTTCTGTCGACGGTCTGCGTGAAACTTTACTAGATGGGTTAAGGATTTGGCAACGACCTTCGGTGTCGCCAACCACACAGACCGGCGACCTCGCATGATGGTCGAATTCGCACGGGAATATCTTCTTAGATATTTCGATGTGGATTCGTCAACCTAATTTAGACGACAAATCGTTTGGAATTTTGTCTGTCTTATTTCGGCATGACATCTTTTCGAATTCCTGTCGGCAAGCAGCCCGCCATTTGTTGACCGTTGGTCAAAATAAACTTTCTAATTTTGTTCCTGGCACTCTCACAGTCAACATCTTTAGGAATTTCCACCACACCTGCCGTGCAAACTTTAAGTTTGCCAATCAACAGGCTAAGAGTAAACCGCCATATTGTATAGACAGCAGTGGATCAGTGCACATCAACTGTAGGAAAACTGTAGGAAAGGTGAGTTTGATTAGTTTATTTCAATGTAAATTTATTCTAAATTAAGGTCTTAAGGGTAATGGATACTCCAATTTGGAAGAGAAAGCTGCGTAGGGATATTCGGAAGGAACGTTTGAAAATTGACGAGGAATTCGGTGTAATCAGGAGGCTAAACTTCCTATCAAGTGCTGACTACCCTGTCAAAATAACTGATACCAAAGAACCGTCAGCTGAAGCGACATTACAACTAGGGAGAACAGAAATCATGGATGGTCAGCCTCACCGGGACACTGGCCTCGACTTTGAGCAACAGGACATGGACATTGACGTGACGGCTCTACCTAACAATGAATGTGACATCTCAGAAAATCCAGACTCGGAGGAAGAGCTCCATCCTCGATCAATTCACCAATTCATAAGGCAATGGTCACTGAAGCACAACATTAAACACGTCGCAGTGTCAGATTTGCTCAAAGGTTTGAAAGAACATTCCTGTTTTGAATACCTGCCGGCTGATGCTAGGACACTACTAAAAACTCCTGGACACACGGAAGTCAAGTATGCGTCAGCAGTTGGGGAATACTGTCATTTTGGTCTCCAACAAGGACTCCTCAGACTCGTCACATCATTCAATCCACTTCCTGGCACAATCCGACTTCAGTTCAACGTTGATGGGTTACAAATTAGTGACTCTTCAAGCGCTCAGCTTTGGCCAATTCTGTGTCACATCAGCAACACCTCCACCAACCCTTTCGTAGTCGGCGTATTTCATGGCTCAAGTAAACCGGATAACGTTTCAAAATTCCTCACCGCATTCATCGAAGAACTCAATGAACTGTTAATCAGAGGATTGTGTATTACTGACGCAAGCAACGTCAGTGTAAATGTGGACTCTTTTGTTTGTGATACACCCGCCCGTGCATTTGTGTTGTGCATCAAAGGACACAATGGTTATTACGCCTGCAATAAATGCGTCACCGAAGGCGAACGGTACAAAAACCGGGTGGTTTATCCTGAAGTCACCGCGGAGCTAAGGACGAACTCAAGCTTCAGGGAACTCTCTGATTTCGATGATCACCATATTGCAAAAAGCCCACTAGAAGCACTACCGATTGACTTAGTGCAAGATTTTCCGTATGAATATATGCATCTCATATGCCTCGGCGTTGCCAAGAAAATGATCTTGCTGTGGATGAGGGGAGCGGTCGAACACTTCCGGTTGCCTGGCTCAAAAGTCGAACAAATATCTCAAAGGCTCCTTCAGATTAGGAAACACATTCCAATGGAATTTGCCAGGAAGCCTAGAAGCTTGCGAGTGATTGACCGTTGGAAGGCTACAGAGTTCAGACTCTTCTTAGTATATATTGGTCCAGTCACCCTTCTTGACATCCTTCCAACTGAACATTACAAGCTATTCTTGTCTCTCCACGTAGCCATCCGAATATTATTATGTGACACTTTGATACAGTCTCACATTTCATACGCTGAAGCTCTGCTCAAAAACTTTGTCCCAAATTTCGTTTGCCTGTATGGAAAGGAAAACGTTTCTTTCAATATTCACGGTTTAATCCATCTAGCCAATGACGCTCGTCGATTTGGAGTTCTTGACAGGTTCAGTGCATTCCGCTTCGAAAATCACCTTGGAAAATTGAAGAGAATGCTCAGGTCTACTTCCAAGCCACTTCAACAGTTACACCGTAGAGTATACGAAAAAGAGCTCTTTCCTACAACCACAGGAAACTTGGGAGCATCCCAAAACGATGAGCTAGTACTTTCTGATCCAGAGTTGGATCATTTCAAGCGTCTGAAGTCATCAAGATTTACTTTCACTGGAAAACCGCCGGACAATGTTTGCGTCCTTAAGGACAATGCCGTCGTTCTAGTCTCCAATTTTTTCAGAAACCAAGACCAAGTGATTTTGAAGGGAAAACTTTATTCCGAACGTCGCCCACTTTTTAGTGAGCCATGCATTTCAACTCTTGTTGGAATCCAGACCGTCAAAGTGGCAAGCTTGTGCACATCCGAATCCGAATGGAATTTTAGCCAAATCAAACACAAGGCTATGTCCTTGCCTTTGGACGACTTGACTAACGCTATTTTTCCTATTATTCATAGCAATCACTCATGATGTTCCTCGTCGTTCAATTTCACCCAAGCAATGAGTGGGCTGTGGTGCCTCAGGAATGGGTAGCTGGAACAAAGTGCTTTTGGCCGACGTATGTCTCCCGGAAAAGGACTCTACTTGCGTCAATGGAACGCGAAACACCCACAAAGGCATGGAGACAGTGTGAATTTACATTAAAAGGGACATTCTGTAAGTTATCACCTCACATGTGATGATTTGATCATGTTTCTATTTTTCAATCTTGTTCTTAGGCACCTTTGACGAAGCAGATGACTACATCGATGAACACCAATCACAATCTGAAGCAAGCGAAATGGAGTCTTCAGAGTACCACCGACCTAAGAAACGACCACACCATTTGCAAGAATTTGTTCTTGGACAAGAACCCACGCACACGCCAAAGAAAGTTAGGATTGAATCAACCACTACGCTGCCTTATCCTTCTCCTCCAATCGAACCGGCTGCAACAGGAGATGATAATTTGGACGAACCAGAGTTCATATTGGCCGAAGGAAGTGGTTTTGCTCAAGATGTTTTAACAAACACACCCTTAAAATGCAATGCTTCGGTCCAATGCACTCTTCTCACGGAAGGTAACAAAAATCATGGGACACAAAAGTTAATTTCCTTTAAATACGAATTACTCTATGTTTCAGAAAATAGCGGAGTTCAAGCTCTCATTCTGTCAACTCTAAAGCTATTGAAGACAGATACGACTAGCATTCTCGCGTTAGTTGCAAAGGATGGTCTCTCAGGGATGTCTAATGGCCAAGAGCTTCGCAATGTTCTCACCGTGCTTCCAAACCTGCCATTGGAAAAACGAAAAAAACTTCTTAAATTCGAAAAGCGTCTTGAGGTCGAAGACACTCGAAAGCAGTTCGTAAGTTATCTAATATGGAATATATTGGCTAACTGAACTTGGTCTCTTGTTTTTAGTTATCATATTTGAAAACCTTTGGAGGCAAAGACAAGAAGGATGCGATTGACAGGATTATGCGCCGTCTTATGACGGATTCATTGGCAGCTAGGTACAGCTTCCGTGGCATGAGAGGAAAATTTCGATTTTTGGATTTGGGAAATCTTTGGACCTGCGTAAAAGGTGACAAAATCTGGTGTGTGGCACTTTGCGGAATTCCGATAATTGATTGTTTTGCAGACGCTATGGACGACCCTGTCATGATTAAAGAGGCCGAGAAAGACGAGCTGGTCTATAATTGGCTTGTTAAGGCGGGCGACAGGCAACAGAAACGAATGCAAAGGTAGACAAACTTCTGACTTTCTGTAAACGTAAATACGACTTAAAACTTGTTTTGTTTTAGATTGGCTAAAAACGCAGTGACAGATGTAACGCACGACGTAGCAGCAACCAGATCTGAGGAAGGCAATATCAATGCTTAAGCTAATTGTAAGTTTAAAACACTGGTAAAGCATTAAAAAAAAATAAAAAAAAATCTCGCGTTGCCCCTCAACGGTCAGTTTCATTCCGAATTGAACTAGATTTAAGCCAGAGCTGTGAACGAAGTCGTTTGGAGATCGACATCGAAGCTTGGTAGAAATTTCTGTGTTGTCTGGCTAAAATCGGCAGGATAAAGTGACCATCTGAACGACGATGCGATATCGAGTCGTCGTCGCTTCTGCCTTATTCCGACTAAAATCTTTCTAATTCTACATCGACTAAGGACAAAATCTTTACCGGTTCTATAAAGAAGCGACATAACTCTGCTACTAGGGGAGTTATAACCATTCGAAACCCATGAGTTATGAAGCTGGATTTGACCCCGGTTACTAAAATAAACAACAGGCCTCGTAGTCCTTAAAGTCAAAGAAACAGTCAAAGAATTGGACACAGATTGAGGTCGTGACCTTTTTCCATCAACAACTTGAAGCTGAGAAAAAAGGTGAGCACCTTTGAATTAGCCATGTTATATCATAATTTAATCATAAATACTGCACTTCCAAGGAATGGAACTTAGGAGTTTTAACGCAAGGGTGACCTACGTGTCGCTTCGACTGCCTGGACAAGATTCTGTTAAAATAGAGGACCGACATGGAGAACAACCCATCCAGATGCGAGTATGGGCTTCATCAGTACTTAAAGCGTGTCAGGTGGAAGGACGAATTATAAACAGAGGTTAGTTCGAATAAAATAATTAAATCACTTTCTGTGTTCAGCATCCGTTTTTGAAATGTTTGACAGCAGGTGTCGTAACGGCGGAGCAGGCCTTTTCCTTAATTACCATCAAGGAAAAAAATGGAAGATTCTGGCGGAGGGCGGGGCGTGAATTCGTTGTGCAAACTAAGACAGGGTTCAAATTGGTGTTTGAAGTTGATCCAGACGAAGACATTAGTAATGTTTTACATGTTTTTATTCGTACACATTTGTAAGCAGCTAAATGTGAAAATTTCACCAGGTGGGGTTGAGTCTCTAATAGGATACCTACGAAATGAGAATATAGTCGAGCTGGAGACGGTAATGAGATTTCCTTTGCTATCATTGTGGATCATAGTTAATCGGTGTAGGTTTGGAGGGCAATGTTGGGATGCTAACCTTCATATTTTAACTTTCAAAGGGAGAAGGAACTTCAAGATCATTTTAGACGAGAATTGGACACTACACTGAGCATGGAGTGACACATTACTTGAAACATTTTATTAGCACTTATTTAAAAGAATTGTTTTAAGCTTTGAACTGTAATATAACCTCGATCCATTATATATTGAATGCAAAAAATATTCCTCCCGCATGAACCTGTCAAAAACTTTCGTTAATATTGTTGCATGTTATAATAAGGCTGTTAAATCATTTTGGTGGTTGAAGTTTCATATTTATTATATTATGTATTGACTTGAGTTTATATTCAAGATGTTGTATCTTGCGGAAGACGTCATCAGTGGACAAGTGAGCGAGTCTTCCGACAACGAAGCTGCATAGGCGAGTGAGAGGATGATTATGGATCCGGTCACAGCACAGCTAATTACTTTATTCGATTATTAAAATATTTGGCCTTCCTATCTATTCTTAATACATAATTAATTCAAGTATTTGGACAATTTGAAGTATTTTGTACTTTTTGAATTGGTGGAGCAGGAAATTCTTCTAAGCTCCATGCCAGAATCTACACAATTGCAATTTTGTTTTCGTCGAAGAGGAGAAAATATTTTTTTTACCACTTGCTTGCCCACTTCTGCCGGTCTGCAGGTCTGTGGATTATCTTAAATCAAACTGTTTTGTTTACTCAAATTGTTCAATTAAATGTCGGTCTTTTTCTAAAGTTTTAATTTTATCCTTTCTACGGGGTGACCTTTTGACCCCAAACCAGAGATCACAAGTGTAGTGCATCCCATCAGTTCAAGGACACCGGATTCATTCTAAAAAGTATACAGCGGTATGCGGTGTATTGATTTTTATTGTGTAGTTGTTTTAACTTCTTACTCATTTTATTTTAGACCCGTCCTCGTCGTGAATTGTTTTTACGCGTATTTTGGTTTTGTTTTGTATAGATGATGCAGTCCGCTACTCCGAATCCCGTTATGTCAGATTCCATTGAACAGATACGACAGATTATGAAGGAGTTCACGGTACGCTGATGCTGAATAAGTGATAAAGGCATAAATAACTTTGTACCTTACATTGAAATGTAAATTGCATAACAGGAAGTACGAAGTTTTCAGGCAGCCTTCAATGGAATTATGATACATGACCCGGATCATACGGAAGCAACGTACCTAGGAATATATGACCAGCTGAACAAAGTATTTCTGGACAATTCCAACAAAGACACGTTTGAGTTTGGAATTAAGCACATAATATCCATCGCTGGGTCACACAAGAATGAGGAAAGTGTAGATATTATCATCAACTTTCTGGAGAAATTGATTGCCAGTTCTGTCATACCTGCGAGGTAATTTAGCCGAGGAGATTGAGTTCTTTTTTACACTTGACTTATCGGTGTCGTGTTTTTCACAGGTTGACATGTGAGCTTCTCCTTACCTCAGACAAGTTGGTCCAATCCAACAGTAGGTTTTGGATGAAAAGTTTTGTACTGATTAAGAAAGTAATTGAAGGGGTTGACTACAAAGGTGTTCGTGAAATCATGAAGGTATGATAAAATTCCAAGAGGATTCGTTGAAGATTTGTCTAATATGATTAAAGTTAAAGTATGATACTTTATCTTCTTGATTGGTAGACCTGCCTGGAAAAATTGTCAACATTCCCAGATTCCATTCCGACTACACTAGCATCCCAGTTGAACGCGGTGGTGAGATTAGTCGAGTATATATTCGATAGGAAGACGTGTCTCCTGCCAGCTTATTTCATCGTAAACGAAGTTCTAAAATCTTACCCGGACAACAAACGATATCCCCATTGGAGAGTGAGTGAGCTTCTGTGGAATTTCGTCAACAGTTTTCGTCCGATAGCTCAAATGGTCAGTGTCATTGGGCGATCGAAGATGCTGCCGGTGGTGGAACATTCAATGCATGCAGGCTACTTGATACACTCTTGGAAATTAGACCAATCGAATCTCCGCTTTGTGCTGAAGGGGAATTTACCGTATGACAAGGAGTTGCTTCAGCCGCAAGAGAAGCTGTTGAGATATGTTCTCGAGCAACCATACTCCAGAGATATGGCTTGCGCAATTGTTGGGCTACAAAAACAGGTTTGTTCGAACGGAAAAAGCTACCGTTGAATATGCAATAACAATGAAAGCAATTAATTATGTTATTCTGATCGTATAGCACAAAACTAGATGTATTGCCCTTGAAGAACGAATTGTTGAACTAATTGTGTTGGCGATGGAGAAAACAGAGGCTGAGATGAATCAGGCCAATGAATCCCAATCAGGATTTGAGGAGATTTCCGGGGCTACCCTTTGGCTCTGGCAGCATTTGTCGACTCAGTTGATTTTCTTCGTTCTATTCCAGTTTGCCAACTTTCCATCCATTGTTTTGTCCATCCACGACAAGGTACTTTTCTCAACAGTTAAATACAATTCGTGAATTTTAAAAAATCTATCTAACTTTTAAATTATAGCTTGGAGAAATGAAGTTATTCAAAGGTCGTGACTTTCTTATGTGGATTCTTCTTCAGTTTATTTCTGGAAGTATTCAGAAAAATCCCGTACGTTTTCTTGTCAACGAATATGAACAATACTTGATAATTTCAGATTTTACTGTTGTTTTTATTATAGCTTAGCGACTTTATTCCTGTATTACAACTGTATGATCTCCTGTTCCCTGAGAAAGAGCCTCTTCCAGTTCCAGATTTGACAAAGCCTTACTGCACCTGTCAGATGTCCAGCACCTGCATTTGGATTCACGTCTTGAAAAAAGCTCAGACAGACAATATGCCATTGCCGAGACCCTTGCCATCTGCTCTGAAGAAACACTATGAGTTTCTGCAGATGCTGGTCCAGCCGAGTTCATCACAACCAACTCTCCTTGCCAATGATTTCCGTATTGCTCTTCTCTGCAACGCATTTTCCACCAATCAGGATCATTTCTCCAGGTTTGTTCGTTTCCAAAAATGGGTGTTATTTTATGACTAATTTTTGTGAAATTAGACCAATGGCTGCTCTCGTTGAAGCAATTCATGGAGGAAGCACTGTGCCAAATCCTGCCCCTGTGGCTCCTCTTGCGGTACAAGTTCTGGATTCTTTGACCGTTCATACGAAAATGAGTCTCATCCACAACATTGTAACACATATTATGAAAGTTGCGTCAACGAAATCCACGACACAGGGCTTGGCGCCTTCTCTTATTGAAACGTATGCAAGACTTCTAGTGTACATGGAGATAGAGTCCCTCGGAATCAAAGGGTTTATTGGTGAGACATGAACAAATACTTCGGTTTGAACGACCTGTAAAGTATATTTCTTTTCAGCACAACTACTACCCACCGTTTACAAATCTCAAGCATGGGGGATACTCCATACCCTGCTTGAAATGTTCTGCTACCGGCTTCACCATATACAGCCTCACTATAGAGTGCAACTGCTTTGTCATTTGAACTCTTTAGCAACCACGGCACACATGGGGGTGGCTCAGCTACATTTATGGTAAGAAATCATTTTTCACATGGCTTATTTTAATGTTTGTACTTTATTATTTTTTGATTCAAGTGTTGAAATGACAGCGCTGCGTTTGGTAACTGGATTCAACAGTGTAGACGTGCACTCCCAGCTTTCTCGTGTTGTGGGTGAGTCCAAGACCCTCGTGTCCACGGAATCCGAAGAACTAAACCGAGCTCTGGTTCTAACAATTGCCAGAGCTATTCATGTCACCGGTAAGACTAAAACGCGACTGTTTTTAATATAATTCTCTTCTTTTTTTGATAACTGGCGTTATTGAAGGTGCGGACAGCTTAACTGGGAGTGGTAGTTGGTTTCGCGAAATGTTGATGCTGATTATGCAAAATACCCCACATAATTGGTCTTCTCATACGATTCAATGGTAAAACTCTCTAAACGTTGTTTATCATGACCTCAATATTATAATGGCTTCTTCTAGCTTCCCGCCCGTATTGGCTGAGTATTTTCAGCAGAACCAAGTGCCGAAGGAAAACAAGCAACAGTTAAAAGTACTTGAAACTTGTTGAAAAATCGATGGTCTATGGTGTGTAATGAGTTGCTTTTGCAGAGTATGGTTGAGGAGGAGTACATGAATTGGAACTCAATGCTCTCGAACGAAGCGGAACTGATTGAACACTTTACACTGATGGGAACGCCGCCACTCTTCCTTTGTATTATCTGGAAGATGATCCTGGATCGCGATAGTATTCACCCTGCTGCTTACAAAGTTCTCGAAAAAATTGGCCCAAAAGGATTATCTACTCATCTGAGAAAACTCTGCGACTTTATTGTCGGTGAATTTGCAAACGCAGGCAAGTTTGCAAGTTTGATAAATCTATTTTGCAGGCACTTATCTTTCACTTTTGATTTTGTAAAGGAAAAGGTCAATATGTAACTAAACTGACCGATGCCATCATTGATTTTGTCTGGAAGTACAACGTGGTTCCTTTCGATCGCCTTCTTCTTTGCATGGTAAGGGAAATGTGTTCTGAGTTCTCTTTGGTTTTTTAATAAATCTTAAATTGCAGGCCCTTCGAACTCAAGAAGGGAACGAGGCTCAGGTTTGCTTCTTTATAATTCATCTCCTCATGGTGAAGCCTGTTGAATTCAGGACAAGATTGGAGGAATTTGTGCAAGAGAACTCACCCGAGCACTGGAAACAATCCAATTGGTACGAGAGACGCAAGTCTTGAAAATCTTTTAATTTCTCTTTGCTATTTTTCAATGTTGACCTCGATTTTCTCTAGGCATGAGAAACATAAGGCATTTCGTACGAAATTCCCCGAAGTATTTTTGTTTGAGGATCAGCAACAAAGTCAACTTCCAGTGTACTTTGGAAATATCTGTCTCCGATTCCTCCCCGTGAGACCACTCTGCGTTTCAATACTAATTTGTAATATATTACGCTACGATTTTCTTTACAGGTCTTTGACATCGTAATTCATAGATTTCTGGAAATTCACCTTGTGGGAAAGAGTTTGGAAATGATATTAGATCACGTTGGGTCTCTCTACAAATTCCACGGTAAGAAATTGACTTGTGTATATATTGTCTTATTCTTAATTATATAAAATTTTTGGTATATAATTTTAATATTATTTTTTTTTTTGCATAAAGACCGACCAATAACTTACCTCTACAATACATTGCATTATTACGAGTCAAAGCTTCGAGATAAACCTGCGCTGAAAAAGAAGCTGGTGGGGAGCATCATTGGATCGCTGAGAGATATAAAACCCCCGAATTGGGCCTTGTCCGAGCAATATACAAATTACCTGGGACCTCCTACTCCTTTGACACAAAACACTACGGCCACCCCCGCCGCTGAAGATACAAATTGGAATCCAGAACCAGAATATTACGCTGCCCTTATTGCACGTTTCGTAGACGGTAATGCTGTCCCATTTTGTTGAGTACTTTTATGGAAAGCTAAAGCTAATGATGCTTTATTGTTTTATTATAAACAGTTATCGAAGGAAATCGCAAAATTTTTGCTGGAGTGGATTGGAGGTAAGGAATTAATGCTAACTGACCCTGATCTCGAGTGAAATGGCTGCTTTCCCCACAGGTACAACGAATTCCCAAATCCTGCAGCACACGTTCTTCATTCAACATGTGTGGAAATCATTGCATTGCCTGGTATACATCATAAATTCTTACGTAGAAAGTTGAATTAACGGTTATGTGTTTCAGTTGTCCCCAGCGTTGCTGCTTCCGCCATTCTTGACGTCGTCACCGAAGGAAGGGCTTTGATCTCGGCGAGTGAGAATGGAGCTGCGATTGAATCCTGGTTGAATGCCACTGGTCTCATTTTGGTCTCTCTCCCGGATCCTTATTGGCTAGTTCTCCATGAACGGCTGGTGGAAACAGTGCGGAAACTAAATAACCCTTGGGCTCATGAACGGTATGTTTAGAATTTAATATTTTTCTAACGACGTAAAATTTTACAAGAACTTGAAACAGTTGACTTTACTCCACAGTTACTCCCCTCTTCGCCTCTTTGATTTCAAGGCCGTTCAGGAGTCCTACTTGTATTCAGAGTACGCCAATCTACTGGCCATTACTCATGCGACATGGCACCATTTAGGAACCGGTCATATTCATCACATTCTACTGTAAGCAACCCTTCTTTACACTACTGTCAATTACTAAACTACAATGTGTTTTAGATTGGTGACTGAAGGATTCCTACCTATTGTGAAGAACGAAATCCAATTTCTTTATGTTTGTCACATGATTGGTCCGTTCTTACAACGCTTCAACGGAGAGAAGCCCCAGATGGTTTGTCGCCTCACTGTTGCACTCTACGACCTTTTATCGAGTGTCGATAGGGAAACGCCAGCGGACACGGAGTTGTACTACATGGACATATTTTGTGACTTGCTCTACCACATAAAATACATGTACACGGGCGACATTGTCAAGGGAGAGGTGGAGACGAAAATTCGGAATCTTGTGAGGGCAGCACTTCGCCTTCGCCTTCGGTTCATCACACATTTGAGTTTAGAGGATATTACAATGCAGCAGCACCAACCGCCTCCTAATCCCATCAACGGAAGTACCACATTCCCAAATAATACAACGGGGAATACTTAACAATTTTATTGTATTTAGCAATTTTATATCCTGTTAAGGAACCAGATGGAACAACTTTACAACAGACCTGTACACGATTCTGGAATGTTAAACTGAAATAATATAACCATATTCGAGCATTTATTGAAACAGCGGAGGCTTTATGCCGAAGAATTTTTCTTTAATTTCGGGAAAGTTGTTTGAATGACTTTCATTTTATAATTTAGTTCATGCATGGTGTAATTCACAGAAAATTAGTAAGGTAGTCGGTAGTATAGGTTAGCTAGTAAGGTAGTGCGGATGTGCGGAGATGAATCAGTCTAATCATTAGTTTATTTCAAGAGCAATGATTAATGTAACATCGAGTGTGTTGAAAGTTAAAACAAGCGTACTTTAAAACAGAAGAGGGAAATAATCCTCCGCATTCGAAGGGTGTTGCTGGGAGGGAATTCTAAGGGACACCTGCTAGAGAACATATTTCTATGTAAAGAAGAAGGTCACAGGGCTCGAATTAACAAAACTAATAAATATGTCAAAGAGACTATAATTTTTTGGAGGGTCGAGATTAAAGAGTCTTTTCCTGGGTCGTGGGAAAGCCGACCCCGACCCCCTTCACACATAATTCGTCTTTCGTAGGGTCGTGTCCACGTACGAATTTTCCAGAAGTGAAGTTCGGAAATAAATGCTATAAGGGTTACTTGAAAGCCGGTCACAACGCATTCGTGAAGACACATAAGGACACGTCAGCAAAGAATAAACCCGCAAGAATTGGTCAATTAATTTACTGGCGACATTACAGCGATTCAACTTGGGGTGCAGAGAAACCAACTGACGGGCGGGAGATAACGCCAACCTTGAAATAAAAAATCTCGCAAACAGAAACGACCTTTTTCCTCCCTCCCTTCCCCTATGCCACCCCTTTTTCAGTCTGTGGAGGGCCCAAAAAATTCACAGCTCGGCCCTAGTAAATTCTTCAAAATTCAAATAAATTCATAATTTAGAACCAACCTCTTGGTTGGCCAACCCAACCAGCCACTTGGGAAATCCATTTCAGTTGTTTTCGCTAAAACGACTGTAGCACTTGTTATTTTTAAATTTTTAAATTATACAAAACTGAATGAGGAATATTAGGGAATATGTGGTTAACCGAAATAACAGTCTGCTTGGATACATGTGTAGGAGATTGTAAGCCATGAAAATGACCCCGAAATTAAGTTTTCTGGCCATATCGGCATAGGCAAAGGCAAAAAGAGACTAAAGTCTTGAATTTTCTGGCCCCTTTAAAAATCAAAAAGACAAAAAGGGTCTAAAAATTCAAAGCCCGGACGTGCATTTTTGGGAACCTCCACAAACCACCTGTTCCTATACAAAACAGCATAGCTTAGCTTGCATAGCAGCAGCAGAGAAGTTGAACCCTCCCCCCACCAATTTGACAATTTAAAAACAAAAAAAACTAACTGCGTTTACACTCTGGACTTCCTGCCACCCCTTCCTCCTGGTCCTGTCCTGGTGCTTGATACTCTGGGTCTTGTTAGGAGGCCCTACTACGCGTGAGATTTCTAGGGTCAGTCAAGATCAAGACTCAGCAGGAAGATCAAGTTGTCAAGTGAAAGGTAAGGTTTGACATCTGCTGTGACATTATTGGTTAGAGTACACCTAAATACACTAATAATTGTGCGTATTCCAGATCTTATTGACACGACAAGCACAGAACTGGAAAATGTTGGTGTACGGCTACGGATCTCCACGTCTACCACGTCCTGGAGGAAGTCCACGAGGACCTCATGTCTGGAGAAATCCTTCAATGAACCAACTTCCCTACTACGGGTCTTCCAACTGGGGCAACCAACTGTCGCCATGTCCCCGTGGCTATCAGACTCCACCACAGTTCCCAACCAGTCCCATTGGGTATACTACAACTTCCACTCAAGCAATATCCTTTGGGAATCGTTTCGCTGCTACTGCTACAACATCAATCAGGCAGACTTTGAATGGAAATGTACAAATTGAACAAACAACTGTAAAGTGGTTTCGAAATGGAGGTAAGATAAGCGCTCTTTTGACATGAAACCGGATTATTGTAACTTCAGTTGATAGAAAACCTTACTTTTTCAGGTCAGAATGTGCCTGCAAATTCAATGTGGGAGAACGGTGGGGTTTGGCCTCCAACCTACCCGAATGAAGGAGCAATTGGTTACACACCAAGTTGGTGCCCTACAGAATCTCCAGTGAGCACCCCAAGTTGGGGGAGTCCCACGTTCCCAGATGAATCTCAGCCTATGAGGCATTGGCCAAATCCCTCGATTTTCAGCTATGAGTCCAGATCAATGGAAACTCCGCCATCAGTATGGGGTAGTCCTACGTTTCCGGGATCTTTTAGAGACAACTACCATCAGTTTCAAGAGAGTGACCAAGGTTCTTTCAATTCACCGCGCTTTCAGCGTCTTGATAATTCATTCGATGGAATTCCATCAGCTTCCAACATGACAATGTACGGCTATCGTACGCCTCAAGGCTATCCGACCTCACCGTCTTTGCCCTTAGCAGCTATTTACCCCACAACGGAACGTTACCAGGAGCAGCCGATCCACAACTATCCTGAAGGATACACCAATGGTTACCACAACGAATATGGCTCGAATGGCTCTCCTCCAGAGCTAGACTACGAGCATCCCAGTGCCTTTGTTGATCAAGAGCCACAGCACGATTGGGACACCACGGATAATAGATTTTTCCCAGAAGAGAATACGGACTACGACCCAGATTACAGTATTGTCGATGGTTCCTGCTACGCCTACGACTCTCTGCCAAACAACAGTCCGACGACTGTTCCGGTCATCCGGTCACCCATGACGAGACCCATCAAAAACAAATGGAAAAAGCGTTTTAATAGCGTTAAAAGGACCATCATGAAGAAACGCCACATGTCTGACAGTTTCTGCCCTCCCCAAGGCGTCATTGAACCACATCAGCTCAGTCGGCAGACTTCACTTCCGACATCCTTGGACATGGGTGTCAACAAGATTAAAATTTATCGTCCTCCGCAAAACCAGATTCCAGAGAAGTTGTACCATTACACAACAGAGGACAACGCATTTGGGATACTTAAAGACAAGTACATTCGGCGAAGGACGCCCGAAATGGAGTGGGTCAGTTCCAGCAATTCTGCCCGATTTGGAAATGGGATCTACTTCACCGCCGTCCCGCCGACTGCCTCTACCGAGAGCATCTTACTCAACAATTACAACAGTGTCAAGCTGTCTATGGTTCGAGCCACGGAATTTTGTTTTGAGCTTCCGACCAAGGATCTTCCTCAACTGTTCCAGTGTTCAGACAGAACCTGCATCCTGAAGGACACGAACGAACTACGCAGAAGTATCTGGGTGTGCAGGGTAGATCGGCTTGACCTTGACACTGAAAACGGTAAGTGCAAGTGTTTCATCCGAACTCTCAAGGATTTCATGAAACCTGAGAAAATCGAACCCGTTACCATGTAAGACACCGTCCTCTTCCTTGATAATCTTTTATTTATTTCAAAGTTCTCAATTACTTACCCGTGTTGTGTACAGAGTGGAGTATTATTTTTACTTTTGGGAATACGGAGGTTTGTCTTCACTCCGTAATAAAGGCCAAATGAATCGTTATTTCTCCAGTACCAGATAATGAAATGTTACCTCTCTAGAAACAATTAACTTTAGTTTCTGTTCTTAAGCCAGAGCAGTTTACAAGGAGAACCTGATATTATTATGTATTATCAGAATTCGGTATTTTGCTAATTTATAGCTACCACGAATGGCTTGTCATAAAGCTTATATGAAACTGTCTTGTCATGATGTTCTCTAATCCGAGATTAATTTTTATACAAGCAACGAAAACGATTAGTTAAAATTAACTAAAATATGAATAAGTTGCGTGCCTTGTTTCAGTTAATTGTTATTTCATTATATCTCAGTAATAATGGTCTTTATACCATTCACTGGCATCTTAGATTTTAGTTTGAATACTTCCATCTTCAATAAACAAAAACTGTTCCTAAAACTTCAATTAAAATTAACTAAATTATTTAAGTATAGTTAACTGAACTTAGTCATTTTGTAGAGGCTGGGGCATAGTAGGGGCAAGTTGAGATTTCCAAAAAGAAGCGGGAAAAATTGCTTTTAAAATTGGTTCATTTCAGTTGCAATTTGTCGAAACTTACGAAAACTTTGACAGTTTTTCAACGGGCCCTTTTTCAACTAAAGTTTAACGGTTTTAGCGTTAAAATAATCTAAATTGAAATGGGGGATACTGACAAAGAAAAGCCTTGCGTTTTCACCTTCAAAAAGTCTGTTCGACGAGCACAAGGGACAAGACAGCGTGTCGAAGAAGAAAAATCGGACAACAGCTCATGTAAGGAAATCACATTTTAAATTCTTATGAATGAACATCTTATAAGCGTATAAATTGCAAAATGGTGATATCTTGCAGTATGTTCGAGCAGTAGTGATGAGGAGACTAAAATTGTTAGAGTGGCGAAGAAGTCTCGGCGAGAGAATCCAATGAAGCAATCTGCGGTAAGAATTGTCTTAAAATGAAGTAGCGAATGAAAATTACGGCAAAACTTGTTCCAGGAGTTAAAATTGCTGTTGATTTTTAGAGCGGTGGGAGGCGAAATAGGAAAGAAGCTGCTAAATCTTCATCAGAATCATCGGATGACGAGGCGACTGCTAAAGCACAGTCCAAGGTTGGTGTTTTCTACGAGTCGACAAAGAGTGGTGAAAGTGCATTGCCAAGAGACATGGGAGCCACAGCTATTGTTGAAACTGAGACAGAAAAGGACAGAGATGCGCAAGCTATATTTGAGAAATCTCTTGAAATCAACAAAGAGATGAAGGAAAAGGCAGATGATGGTGTTTACCGTGGTCTGAATAATTATACACGCTTCTACGACAAAAGAGACACGGCTCAGGGTAATGCTGCATCAGGTAACAATAGGAAAGGGCCAATCCGGGCTCCCGACAACCTCCGTGTGACAGTTCGATGGGACTACCAACCTGATATCTGTAAAGACTACAAGGAGACTGGATTCTGTGGCTTCGGAGGTAAAACTTTATTTTGTACAAGAAGAACCTAAGGTTCGGCGATGTGAGAGTTAATTTGAACTTTTGTTTCAGACAGCTGCAAGTTCCTGCACGATCGTTCCGATTACAAACATGGCTGGCAACTGGAGCGAGAAGTAGCAGAAGGGCGATATGGCCGTGATGACAATGAAGCTGGGAAATATGAAATTCCAGATGACGAGGAGCAACTTCCGTTCAAATGTTTTATTTGTCGAGAGTCTTTTGTCAACCCGGTTGTGACCAAGTGAGTAATCTCTGACATGTGGTTTTGTTACTTTTTCTTATTTGATTCATTTGTTGCAGGTGTAAGCACTATTTTTGTGAGTCCTGTGCTTTGGCTCATTACCGTAAATCGCAACGGTGTTACATTTGTTCGGCTCAGACTCACGGGTTGTTCAATCCAGCCAAAGAGATCCTTCAGAGGCGAGACGATGCTGAAAGTAGTAAAGGAGCGCAGGCGCATGGGGATGAACTGGATGAAGATTCAAGTGAATGAAAAGTACCCCGTGCATCCTCTACTTTTCGATTCAGAATTAATTGAAGTTATTCTCGACTTTTTTTTCCTTTTATTGTTATTGGACATTTCCTTTTCTTGTTTATAAAGAGGGCTCTCAAAGAGCCCTCGCTCTCTCCTCGACTCCTACTGTTGAGAATATTTGGCTTTTCATTCTTTTCTCCCTCATCTCAAAAAGTAAGAGTAGTTGAGGTTCTCCTGGGTTCTGTCCATTACTTCCAACTCTTTCATTCGATTTCAATAGAAGGGAAAAGTAGAGAAAAGGCAGAGAATACTGGTGGATGTGAGTTTACTTGGAAGAATCAACTGTTAACATTATTGACAATTCCCCTGATCATTTTATACCTTTTCCCAGTCTCTACCTAAATCCCTCTCTTTTCCGTTTCACATTTGAGTAGGAGCAACGCCTATAGAAAAAGCTGAATGTAAATGTAAAACCCGGTAGAATATTCTGTTTCTTTTGATAGGCATTTCACGGCAAAGTCACATTTGTAATAGTCATTCCTAATGTATAGGAATAGTGAGACTTTCCCTCGTCTACACAGGGGTCCCAACTGTTCCTATATTTAGACGACAACGACCAAGTTGGAAAGTTTGCTTTCTTTCCTACAAACTTGTTTCTGAATGGTGGGCATTTAGTGAGTATGCCATTAAGACTACCCGCCTCCCAGCGCCTGTTGTTGAGCACTCGAGGAGAAGAATGGTAAACCATCTGGAGAAAGTGGACTCATATTTTCACCAACACAATTTCTTGTCGTCTCTTGACACTTTCTCCTCAAATGACTCTCTCGTCACTTATCAAAAGGGGTCAGAGTCCTACCCCAGCTAACAGTGTTCTGTCGCTCCCAATACAAATTAAATGTCAATATTTACACAGACTAACTGCTCACTGTCTGAACTTTCTTTAAGACCTTCCATTCATCTCATGGACACGATCCCCAATCATCCACTTTTAATTAAAACAGAACGCACCAGGCAGAGTTGAAGATTCTTTCTCTTCCTGTGCTGATCCTGATAAGAATCAAAAGGAATGGGAGCATTTAGGATTCAAATGAGGACCCCATTCTTCACGCCTTCATGCATCCTATCTAGTACTAAAATCCAGTTCCTATTATTTCGGGTGGGTAACACAAATTAAACTCAAGCTAAGAAAAGATTTTTGAAAGGAAACAGAAATGGGATGGGAGCAGAAGCGAGGAATTTAAATCAAAGCCTTAAAGCGCCTTAAGGACGCCTTAAACTTAGACTTAGGCGACCTCAGGCATAAGAGATTAAACAATCCCTTTGCACGCAACTTCAAAGGGAATAAGATGATGCTAATATTTTTAATTAAATTAATTTCCCAAGTTATGTGTTAATGTTTAAAGTTAATGTTTTTCAAAGTTTACTTTCTCCAGGGTACGGCGGGGGTTCGTTCCTTTCTCCACTAACCCTTTGATTTCTTTCCACGTGTTTAAACACGTGTGGTTTTAGATCCGGAGATTCTCCGACACGGGTGCTTTTGTTTTCTCAAGTTATATACTAGCTGTCCTGGCTTCGCTTCGTTCCCGACTAACTTTGTTTTCCCTTTTGGTGAAAGTTAAAGTGTTTCTTTCTGAATTGTGTGGCTTGAAGAAGGCCTGGAAAAATCCTCTTGAGTGAAGCTCTTGATTTTTTGAGAGGCTCCTAAATTCCTCTGTGCTTTCTCCGTCCTAGTGTCATTTGGTCGGTTGTTTCAAGTGCTAGTGAATCCTGAAGGGACACTCCCCCTTGTCTTTCTTTCCATTTACTTTTATCTTGTGTAGTAAAGGTAACGGAATATTTTAATTGAGTGAGTCCTTTGTGTTTTTCGTATCAAAATATACAGGACTTCCTCCTGAGCCTTTTGATTGGTGAACCTGTTAGAATGAAACAAAAGAAGAGACTCCCAGAGTCAATGGAAGTAACAAAACAAAAGGGAAAAGATGAAAGGAGAAAGTCGCCTTTCTCTCATCATTCGGAGAATAATTAGACGACCAGAGATATAACAGGATTGCGACAATACTCATTATTTAGCTCAGTCAAAAGCTGGCATAGGAATTCGTAATTCGAATTTGTAGGAATTCGTAATACAGTCTGAGCCAGCGCCCGTTCTTCTTGGTTTTTAGATTTTTGACTCCAGGGGCTTCCGATTTAGGGCGTGTAAGGCCTTATAGCTTAAGTCGTACAAAGTTATTTGAGCGCTCTGGAGCTTTTAGGTATAATGCCAGCTATTATTAGTGCTTAATTTTGATTTACGTTCAAAGCTAAATTGAATCTCATTTTGTTTCATTGGATTTTCAACTTGGATTTTTGAATCCCAGTAAATGATGCAATTCTGAACAGGCGTGTGCGTGCTTTGACTGTGCAATTGGACAACTAGTGGTGGATTTGTAGTAGGCCTTTTTGGCTAATTAAATGCTCACTGCGTCTTCCCAGGGTCTGCGATGGCCGAGGCAGGAGATGATGAATGGTAGAGACTAATTGAAGACTTCTTCTATTACGAATCTATCGGAATTTCGCCATAAATCTTGGTCCTGTCAGTCTCAGTGTGCGAAAACGGAAACTCGAGAACTCTCCTTGGGAGCGCTCCATTTTGGCAAAAGATTTGAAGCCCTGTGCGCCAAGGGATGGAGATTCCTTTGGGCTCATTTTCCACGCGGTTCAGGACGTTTCCCAGGAGAAGAGGACCTCTCCAGGGGTCCCCTTCGTCCCGAAAAGTTCACAATTAAAATCCTCGGAATCTTCAGAAATGGAGGAACTTTCATCTTCTCACTTAAGTTATTCCATTAGATTAAATCCAACATTTCTGGGAGGAAAGTCCCAAGTGGAGGATGAGGGAAAAGGGCATGAGAGACACATTTGAATCTTCCGCATTTTCACGCTCCTCTCGTCAACCGTCGCTTCTTTAAGATGATACTGCAAACAAAGGAAAGCCATAATGAGGTACTTTCTCGTTTCCACATTTTCATACTTTTCTTTCTATAGAATAAGAAAACGAAAACGAAAAGTTTCCAGAGTTGCTGACATCAAGTCAAGATGAAAAACTTGAGTCTTAACAGTCATATTTTTTGACAAGGAAAAGAGTTTAAAATGAGAAAATGAACGCCAATTAAGTCAAAAAGTGGTTCCTTAATTAAGCAAGAAAGTTGCACCATCCAAGCAAGAAGTGTCGCATCACGGCCTTTTACGTACGGGATAATTTGTAAAAGTTTAGTAAAGAATTTAGATAATGAATGAAGCCAAAGGGCAGACGTTTAGAATTGAAGAGCCCCCGTTTCTAGTCAACAGAGCTGGAGTGGATTTTCAGCGATTTTTCCGTTCTCGTAATAATACAGTTTCGGGATTATGTGATTAAGAGGAGCTTCTTGTCCTGCTCTATTTCCTTCATGAGAGGGCGAACAAACAAAGTAAGGATCTTGCTGTTGACGACGTCGTCGTCGTCGAACTATTAAAAGTTTGAAGATCAGAGAAGCTGATTTTGGAGTTGTGGTTGGTTTGTATTTCCGGTTGGATTGACTTTATCCTTTTGGATCCTTTTGGATCCTTTGACTGGAGAACTTGTTGCAGAGAATGGAATATAATTCCTCCTGGATCTCCAAATCAAGATTCAATTAGGACAAGGAGGCAGAACTCCAAGGAAAGAAGCTTCCAAGAAGAAAAACTTGAGATTAAGAAATTCTACCCAAGGGAGTGTTCCGTCCATTGGTCGCGTAATAACAATGACTCCTCATCACACACAAATGGCGGAGACGAAACTTGGGAATTCAAACTTTGGCTCAGCACCACTACCAGCAAAATTAGGATCCAACCGCCATTACTCGAACAACAAACGACCAGGCTAGAGCTTCATTGCGTTCCCATCCATATCCAATCTAGTGGCGTGTGTGCCCGTACATTTTAACCAAGGACAACCCGCATGGCAAAATTAAATGAAACCAGAGGCTCACTCGGCAGTGACTAAATCTAAACAAATGGGACTGGGAAATTAACACATAAGGCCAGCAGAGGATGAAGTGCAGAAAGGAATGGCAACCTAGCTATAACCTCCGGGTTTCATATGTTGAATATTCAAACAACGTTTCCTCCTACACAGAAATAATTCAAAGAACGCTGGTAGAAGGGAAAAAACCGTTTAATCTCCATGTTCTCAATCCTCGATGATTTAGCATTGAGACAGGGGCTAATTAATTTGCAAATCCTCTTGCAAGGCATTGTCAGTGATCAATTCAAAGGAGGTGAAAGCCAAAATATTCTACGTCCTACTGGGTCTTTACGCGGCGGTGGGTAAAAGTCGACACACTGGAGAATATAAATCGTAGCTCCTCTTCCGCTTGTTTTTGAGCAGGTGAACTGGAAGATTTTGAGCAGCGCGGCTCTTCATAAATCACGGGGACGACATGGAACAAGGAAGAAGAGAAATGGAGCTTTCCCAGCGGATGTATTCAAATTCGTCTGGAGAAATAAGTCGGGAGTAGTGGAACGATTGGCCACCTGGGGTCTCATCACTCATCGAATCAACGACCAATGAGAAGGGCGTTCGGCGCTTCGTCCAATTCGTCTTATTCTTCCATCCGCCATAATCAATGCCTCCTGTCTGTAATTTTGATGTAACTCTCCGCCCAAAATGAGATGGGTTTTACATTTTTCTTGCGCATACGTGTCCTGTAATATTCGCTGGATGTATCAATATTATGATGATGAATTCACCGGGATGGAGGTAGGACTGTAATTTTTTCCAGTCATCAATCAGCTCTATGATGAAATGTTCCTTGCGTTGATGCTGCGGAAGTGATGAAGTGATTGAAAGTTATGAAAAGTTTTTTGTCGTCCTTGACAAAAGTTTGTCCTGGAAGCAGAGCCAATTAGGAATCGCAGAGTTTTGGCTTAGTAGCACAGCGACGACGGCAGCGATGGGTTATCAGTTCCCCATTCATCAGAATGAGAAAGTTTGATGGGGTTGGAAGGACAAAAGGCTTGCATGTGTCTCTATGGAAGAATCCAATAATCTAGAGAAGGCAGGCTGGAATTCCAATCAGATTCTCATTAATCATCACATCCTCATTGAGTGGGCGGAGCTTAGACTGTTACTAACAGCGCTACTTAAGAAGAGAGACTCCATAGTGTCTGTTGGCTAAATGAAGCTTTGATGCGTTGGCTAATGCTAATTGCTATTCGCAGAGGTGACACTTGGCTCTGGTCCAAATACAGAGAGCCTTTAACATTACCAACAATCCCCCCAACGTGCTATAATTACCCAGTCAAGCAACTATTTTTTGCAAACACCCTTCAGGAATTATTGGGAATTTGCAAAGAAAGGATAATGGACGTTTTGGCACTCATTTCCTTCAGCTTTGGTACTAACTCATCTACAGTCTTCGTCAATCAACTACTGGTCCTCATTCAAACTTTCTTAGAAAATTATTTTCAGCTCACCAGGATTTTCTGCAAACAAAACTAACATCTTCTCATCTTCATCCCACAAGACAAACTTTGTTTGCATTTTGAGAATGCAGCAGAACCATCCCGGCGCTATTGGCGCTTGACGAAACCAACGTCGTTTGCGGCCACATAAAATCATTAAGGCGAAGTTCATTTTCTAAAAGCGTCCTGCTGACTTCCTTCCTAGATGAAAACAAGTTCAAAGTTTTTATTGAACGTGACGCACGGCGTTTCCATTTGAGTTGATGAACCGCAAATAAGCGATAAAAAATTGCACCACAGACTTCAATTTGCAACTGATGATAACTTCGTTTACTCACGGTGTCATTACCCACTCTGTGTGTCAAAGGCGGAGTGATGACCAATTTCAAATCCATTTCCAGAGTCGAAATCCCCTGCTCAACTCTTCTGAAATTTTGGTCTTGTACCAAATCCGTCGTCCCGGCCGCCATGTTTCTCATGTCATTTCATTTCAGGTTGTCAACGGCTAGGGAAGTCTTTCCATCAAAACCTCGTTTGGTCCCTGCCCTTAAGCTCGGAGCCGAATTTGCGTAAAAAAGAAGAGAGTGAAAGAAAGCGAGACGCGTGGGAGCGTAATTGAAAGTGTCTTTCCAGGGTCCCTTGGGATTCTCCAGACCTTCCTAAGACGAGCGTAGAATCCAAGAAATGAGTTGTAATTGGATGGCAAAACGATACTTGCTAAGGCTCTCTCCCTTGTACGCTCAGGGAATCATAGTCCCAGGTCATGTCAGACGATGCTGTCGCTTCTGTGGCCGGAAAAAGCCATTAAGTCACCCCCAGTCTCTGAATCTCAATCACGCAACTGAAACCGCCACTTGGGCCATTGTCTCCCTCTCGTCTTTTGTACTTTGTTGCTTGGTATTCTCATGGTAATTTTGGCATCCCAGTGCTGTTACACCAATGCGCACCGAAGCGGAGGTGTCAAGTGCGAGTCGTTGTTGATGTGGTGGATGTAGGCTCCATCCATCATCCACAACCATAGGCTTCACGATTAGATAACGACGCCAAAATCACATTCCGCTACAAACAAGCGTCGTCGAGTTTTTACCGAGCAACATACTGCATCTCATTAAACCCCTTGGACAAATATTACATTGTAGTCTGCTGATGCATCTTCGGAATCCTTAATGAAAGGGAGGATCCAGGATGAGAATGAAAACCTTTAGATATGCTAATCGTCCTCATTGGCACACAATTAGCAAAAAGAGAATCTCGTTGGTTGAATAGCTTTTTTCGAAGCGATTCATAGAAGCTGCTGCTCCTACTTTTCCAGTAGGGATCGTCTGTGTGTGCAGGTTAAAGGGAGGATTCCTCCGATCCGAGTTTCAGTCACTCCGCAGCGATGGATGGAAGCGGGTCTTCTCCAGTTCCGGTCCAGCTCTTGTCCCATGGCGACGTTTTCAACTGAGACCTTGTCTGGGGACCCTTTGAATGGGTCCTCAGGCATCGGAGCTGGTGACTGGTGGGAACCTACAACATCAATGGCACCACCATCCTCCGAGCTTTCTCCATCATCGTCAACAGCGTCATGGCTTCTCGTTGGATTCCTAGGGGCATTGATTGTATCCACAATTGTTGGGAATTTACTCGTTTGCCTCGCAGTCATCCTGGTCCGAAAGTTACGTCGACCTCAAAACTATTTACTAGTGTCACTCGCCACTAGTGATTTACTCGTTGCATTAGTGGTGATGCCATTTGCCATTGTCAATGAGTTTCATCAAAACCAGTGGCCACTTGATCCCGCACTCTGTGATCTCTGGGTCTCAGGTGAGTTTGGATCATAACTCAGAATTATCAAAATGTAACATGTACAAAGTGGCATTTAGCACCACTTGACAATTTCATGGGGGTCCAGTCGGGTAATAAAAGGAAGCTCATCTGCGAGAATGCTGAGCGCTCATAAATAGTTTACTTGTGTGACAGTTTTCTGCCTTACAGGGAGGAATTGTTTGTAATAAAAGTGAAATAAATCACTGTCCTATATGTTGGGCAGTTTTGTGACGTTAGAAAGCACAGGAGATCAAGTCGCTTAGCAATCGATCTGAAAAGACTTAAGCCTAGAAAGTAATTAATCGCTTAAGCTCATATTGGCTCCTCTGGGGTTAATCTTGTCCAAAGAAGAAAGATTCCTTGGCTTTCCTCTTGTAATCCCACCGTTGATTTTGATCTCCACAGTGAAACTTTCCCTTTATAACTTTCACTTGTCCAAAAACCGGGTTTCCGCTTTCGGCCGCTTTCTTCTAGCTGGATTCTTTTACGAGGAAAGTTTTCTCCTGGGCTTTCTGCATATCTAATTTCCTGGAGGGAAACAAGCGACGTATGTAATGTGCTTGCGGAGATCCTTCAATTCCTTTACGAGTTCTGACTTTGTTTAGATTTTTATGAGATCGTAATAAGGGAATTGTTTCTGTGGGCTTTGCTCCTAGAAATCTCCAGAGTCATGTCCATGAATAATTTCATTCTCTAGGATAACAACTCGCATGCTCTTCATTAGATAGTCCATTCAACTGACGACCAATCAGGGTGAGAGGCCATGTCCAAGGCCCCGTTACCCGGCACACAGTAACACATTAGACACACATGGAAAGTTTGAGACGAAGAGCTCAGCAGAAGAGATCAAGCGATTTAAACCCCTTTACCAAATTGAGGATCACGTAACGTTCTGAACTGTAAACATTTACGTTACATCATCATCTACCCTTACCAGCTTCTTCGTCTTGTGTATAATATCCATTTACAAAATTCCTCGAATGAACTCTGTTCCTTAAACCCGGAGATTGAACTCAGTCTCGTTATCACCCCTTTGCATTTATTGAATCGTAAACTAGCACACTAGAATTCACTCAAATTCTCATCTCCAAATTAAACGTAGCCAAGCGACTCCTATCCTAAGGTTTACTTTATGCGACCATGGGGATGAAAATGGCGTGGGCGTGGGTGATACAGGCGCAGTGTATATGCAAATTCGGTTACTGACAAGTTTTAGGGTGTTGAATTTCTAAGCGTATTACGCCCTGTGTGAGATGATTAAAACGTGTAAGCGCTACCACTGTTGCGGAGTACAGCATAAAGAGCACTCTGTTCAGTACATGAAGACGAAGCAGCGTGTCGGCGTTGCTTTGGAATTCTATTAATCCTTAGGAAGAAAGTTTCCCTCATCGAATGAAGACTTATGGAGGATTTTCCCTGTCCTGAAAAAAAGAGACCGAATCGGAAATTAAGCCCACAGGGACACTCTGTGGAAACTGTTGATTTCCAACCCCGGAGAAACTTCTGCTAACGCATCCTTCCAAACCAAGCCACGAATCCCATTTCACATCCACTTAGGATGGACTCGGTAGCACAGGAAACTGGAAATTCAGAGGGATCCAATCCTTTGCATTTTTAAAACGGGGCTCAGCCCTGATTCGAACCTTGGCGTTACACTGTATAAAAGTTGGAGGTGCCCTTAATCTCAGGAGGGAGTAAGCTTAATGTTTGTTCATGAACAATTTAAAGAAAGCCTTGAGTCTTTTTTACCCTTAAAAGTTGATCAAACTGGAGAGAGTCAGTTGATGGACTTGCCAATCTCAATATGTCCAGAACTACATTAAAGGCTAAGGAGACATTTTATAGTCCCGTCATTCCGACTTTGGGAATTTGACGAATGAGATGGTTCCCAAGACACACGAGAAGAAAGGCCTTTTTTCGTGTAATTCTCCAGCACTACGGCTTTGGTTTTTCTGTAGGCGCGCGGTGCGGTGGCAGAAGCGATTACAGAATTGGATCTTTTGTGAATGAGGTTCTAGGCGATATGGTGGAGTGGAGACTTTTATCATAACTGTTATGGAGTTCCCATCGATTGCTAGAAGGGAGTAGGGCTAAGGACTTGCTCTTACTGCCCCCCAGAGATCCATCTTGCCCCCACCAAGGGCCCCACAGAGTTTGCTAAGGAAGTGTAGTCGACCTAGGAAGCGGCGCGGTTCCCTGTGAAAGACCAGCTGCCGCTCATCCATCATCCCATCTATCCTCATTTTGCATCGTATGTACCCCAGCCTCTGGGGTGGAGCGTTTTTCCAGTTCGTGTTCAAAGTGATTAAGCCACACGATGAGATTTAGGATTAGCGAAAAGATGCATTAACAACAACAACAGGAGTATCCATGGGAACGACATCATCACTGATGGATGGCTTTCCCCATGATGTGCCCTTTTGGCACAAAGCAGATGATGGAATGATGAAACCACTTCAACTTCCCATTAGCCCACTCAACCAGTCAGCACCATCCATATACCGTTCATTCCTTTTTCGTACTCGCATGATGGAGTACCCACTACCGACGTTTACCAGTCACCAGCTTCCGCCTTCTTTGAAGGACAATGGAAATCAAAGACCAGTGTCAGGTTCAACAGCCAATCAGAACCGCCGATGGTAATGGGGTAGTCGGGATATAACGGCAACCACACACTCCGCTTTCCTTCCGGCGAGCGCCCAGAGACAAAGGCAGGGCTGAAATTGACAAATATTCGGAAGATCATGAAATCAATATCAACTCCCATTTCCCTCCTTTCAGTTCCATTATCAGGCACATTCTTCTCATTGCAGTTTATGGACGGAACACTTTGGCACAAGGCTGCAAAGCTGCAATCGCTTTCTTCGACCGCAAAAGGATGTGGCCTGGTCAGTGATCTTTACCTTTAAATGTTTTACAACGTGATTTTCTATCGACCGAAATCGGAATCCATAACTTCATTATGCGGTGTCGAGACAATTTCATTGGATACGCTCGCTTCCTCTATGCAAGTATGTCGTTCAGAACTCTTTACATTCTAGACACGCCTGCGCGTTTCAACTTGGACGCCAACTACTCGAGTGTCAAATGGAATTAAATTGGGTTAGAACAAAACAGTGTAAGGAAGTAATTCCGAATGTTTCTAGAGATTGACGTTATGGGAACTGGACCATACTTGCAGGCTGAACGTGACTTTGAGTAAATTGAAACTGATCTTTGTTTTTCCTTTTTTCTTTTTAGCGGACGTTCTTTGCTGTACTGCCTCGATTCTCAATCTTTGTGGGATCTCAGTGGACCGCTACCGAGCCATCACGTCCCCTCTTGAATATTCCGCCAAATCTTCTCCTAAACAAATGCTGGCTGTTATCTTCATTGTTTGGTTGGGAAGCGCATGCGTGTCAGTGCCGCCGCTGCTACTCTTGGGAAATGAACACCATGACCCCGATGACCCGTCAATACCAATCTGCACAGTCTCACAGAACTTCTGGTAAGGGGATTGGTCTGAATCCTAATTTCCCGAGTTGCTTCTCCTCCATTGTACTCCAATGTACTCTCTTTGTCATTGCCATTTGTCTTGAATTCGAAGGAGGGAATCCAGCCAGTGTATTCAGTGAATGACATTCAATTCAGACCCTAATTGTGGAGTGACAGCCAATGTCTCTCCTTGGCGCTGGCTTTTTGGGTTTGAGCGACTATCGGTAATTGGCTCTTTTGCGGGAAGCGCTTCTCCCACTTGGGAAATCGGATTGTCGTTTGCCTCTAAAGTTTTCCATTCGCTCTTGTTTCTTTGAAAGATTTTGCTAACCAAATGAAGGGAAATGAGCACGTTCGCCATTTCAGTTTGACACGATGAGGTCAAACTATTCCCACCATCATCTCACTATGACTCCAATTAGTGACACTCGTCCCAGAGGAGGCTCTGAATGTCACATTGTAGCAACATTCCTTTTCTTGACTTAGGTACCAGATCTACGCCACAATGGTCTCCTTTTACGTTCCACTTCTCGTCATGGTTGTCGTCTACGTCAAAATTCTTCGTGTCGTAGCTGAAAAGAAGAAGGAAATGAGTTGGAAGCTCCGTCCAGCGCCACTTCCGTCGCAGAGAAATCACGGAGTTGCCCAGCAGAACATTGTCCTGCTCCAGGCCAAACAAGGCTCAGTCACACTCAACAGACAAAATGGAGGTCTGGGACAGTCACATAGGCTCAAAAAAGGTATAATATTGATTGAACCAAAGTTAGAATTAGCATATGCAAAACCAAAAGGAAATTGTTTTTCTTTGTGCAATAGAAAAAGTTGTGATGAGTCTCCGCGAGCACAAAGCATCAACCACTCTGGGAATCATCATGAGCGCGTTCATCGTCTGTTGGCTTCCGTTCTTCGCCCTTGCCCTCGTCCGCCCTTTCTCTACCATATACCGTAAGAACACTCAACACCCAACTGACAAATCTTCATTTTCATAAAAATTCCTTAATTTCAGACGTGGATATTCCTGGCTGGGTGTCTTCCTTGTTTCTTTGGCTGGGCTATGCGAACTCTGCCCTCAACCCGGTCATTTATGCCACCCTCAATCGAGACTTCCGACGACCCTTCAAGGAGATCCTTTGCTTTCGCTGTTCAACCCTTGACTCTCTGATGCGTAGAGAGTTTTATAATCATCAGTTTGGAGAGGATACTGAAAATATTCGGCAACGGAAACTGGAAGAGACTCAAATGCCCACGCCCCTTTAAAAAAAATGAAAAACTTTTTCTACAGAAACAGACAGGCGTTGCTCTCTCAGGTGGAAATAAAAACCTTTCCGGATCCCAACAGAGTTAAAATTGCAATACTTTTTAAGTGGAGTTGGTCCCACGGGGGTGACCAATGGTGGGACCCATGTGGGAGATGACTCTGATTGGACACGAAGCCTCAGCTGGGAAGAGGGAGCAGGTGAGGCAATTTCGCATCCATCCGCCATCCCATTTATCAAACCGGTGGTGGGTGAAAGGCGATGGAACCTGGAAAAACGTCGTCGTCCGTCGACTTCAGATTGGAATGATTGGAAATGGTGGAGATGTGGAGCGTGGATAGTTTGAAAGGGGCGGGCAGGCGAGGGAGTGGGGCTCATCTTCATCTCGCGAGACGAGACGACGGGGAAAAAAGATGTGACGAAAGAAGGTTTGATTTAATTTGAATACAAAATGCATTTGATATAACTCCGACATGTACCGTGGTACACGAGCCTTGCCTTGGTTGTTTCTTCGATAGGATTTCAATCCACCATTTGGATTTGGAAAATGTAACGATATGATGCGATACGCTCAAATCTATCCGATTTCTCTCCACCATGAGGAGTTCACGAACCCTCATTCGAATTCTCAGGGCTCATTTCATTTTATGTAGCAGTGCCTATGGCATATGCGTTGAATGCTAAATCGAACGTAATTCCTACCCTCGTGCCGGTTCGTCATCACCAAACTTAGAAACTGATTTCCAACCCAGAGATGCGTCTTCTGTAATGAAATTTCATGGCTGTTTTGCCAAAATATTCATATAATTGCAATTTATTTTTTGCCTCATGGAGATGAGGCGGATGTGGTTGGTAATGAGGTGTCTCTCAGCGTCTTTCCCGCTAGACTGAGCAGCAGATGAAGCGCAAGGGGGATGATGAGGACTTTGTTAGACACATTCTTCAACCACCGCCACCACCGTGGCGTTTTGTGGTTCCATTCTTAGCCTTGTTAAGCACCCAGCGTCCTAGAAAGCATCAAATATTCAGCCCTTTCTTCCTCCACCTGCGGAACCTCATTAATAATTGATGAGGGAAATTGGAGAATGACAATAGTCGAAAGAAAAGTTTCAAACTTTCCCACCAGCGCAGAAGGAGATGCTCCTGTCCAAATTATTTTAGAACCACGACCCTGTGGTGGCAAAGAAATTTGACCCAAAGGAAACTAAGGCTAAGCGAAAAGGTTATTTACCATATGCTTCAACTTTTTCAAAAGCAAGACGAACAATGGCGACGGGAGAGAAGCACTCTCGAGAATTGATAATTCCCACTCGTAGTCCCTTTGAGAAAAATAAGACAGTCGTGTGTTTGAATAGAGCGACGCTAGCTCTTAAGCTTGAATGACATTTGAGTTATTACTGCTTGTAACTCATGCCACACACCGACGCGACCACTTCATGGAAGTTAATCCAATTTGTTACAAGTAAAGAGCGACCGTCCATATTTTATCATCAACCACGTGTCCAATGGAATGTGCACTGCCATTCGAAAACCGTCTTCGAGTGACATAATTTGAGTGGATTAGTTTTTGTGCGAAGCTGGAAGATTTGAAGAGCTGTCAAAGAAGGCGTCTACAGGAAACTAGATTGTTCTTGTATACACTTTTAGCATGGGACTGACTTTGGTGCGGGGCGGCGAGGGTGACAGGCACGAGCCTATTGATCGTTTGTTGCAGCCTTTGATGTCGCTCTTCTTTCTGGATTTATGATTGGGCAGTGGTAGTTGGAGGTGTCAGAATGAAAACAAAAGGCTCTGAATCATTAACAGAAGCGGGGAATGGGGACAGATGACAATTGGATGTGGTCACTACTGGGGAAGTTAGAATTGAGATTCCGTGCATGGCACTATGCTCCCAGCACAGCGGTGGTCGGTCTACCCTGTATTATTGAATTCCTTTTGTACTTTCTATAACGACGTTTGACCTGCGTGGGTTTTCGGAAGACAAGTGAGACTGATGACTCCGATCTCATTTGCCTGGAAGGTGATTGTCCAATGTCTCATTAAGGGCACTCTTCCATTCTGTTTTCTGCGCCGTATCTCTATTGTCAGTGTCATTGGCTGGAAGCGTCGCTTTTGACATGATAAATGAAGAGTCGTCCGTCAACCCAGTTGGAGATCTAGCACTTTCCCTTCACATTGTGAAACTTCCATTCCAAAGAAGGACAATTAGAAGTGGAAAAGGAGGATTTCGTGAAGGGTTCAATCACGACGACACAAAAACCATCCCCACTAATTTATGATCCAGGAAAGCGATGGAAAGACGACGGAACGACTGCTCTGGCTTGCCGGGAAACGCTTTTTGTCTTTTCGGAAATGACGGCGCGCGGGGGCTTTAATCCATCTTTCTCTCTTACCGCGGCCTAGCTTTCTCTACGGGATTTCCATGGGATCAAAACACCAGGCTCTGTCTGTCGCTACCAATTTCACAAGGACTAGGATCAAATCCAACCAATCAGAACACTCTTACATCACGAAATCAAGGTCCAATGACATCTGAGACTGAACAAGTCTCATTCATTCAAACAGAGAAGAAACCAATCAGACTTGGAATGTCCTGTGCATAGGCTTTAAATAAATACAAAATGTATGAGACTTTGTTACTCTTAATCCTCGTGTCATTCCTGATGATAGCAGTTTGTGAATAACACAAAAATTCCACCGCCATTGAGTATCCCGGCTACAAATATTTCACGCGTGTACACAAAATGATACCAAGATTTACTAACGATTTGTCAACAGAGCGGTGAAAAAACCAAGCAGCTGCCGGAACTGGAATAAGTTTGAGTTTTTTTGACGTGTACCAATTAATCTAAACGTAATGTAATTAAAAGTTTGGGATTCCAAAGTTACTCGATTCACAACCTGCTTCTCGTTAATAAAGATTACAAAGTGTCTTTTTTCTTGCTAATCGATCAGGAACACCTTTGTTACAAGGCGTTCAAGTTAATTGGACTTTAATCAATGAATTTGATTTTTCCTTTCACTTTGCTTCTACGCAGCCGTAGAACACTGATCCTTTGACTCGTCCTTGGAGGAGCTTTTCATGAATCATGAGCCGTCATTAATTCGACAAGCATTGTGTGTTACAATGGAGAGATTACGGTAAGACAGTGATGACGTCCGTTCCAGAGGGTCCCATTTTACCAACTTAGTTCAGCGCAAAGATTCCATCTGAAATGTTGATTACAGGAGGCTTTATCATTTATGAGAAAATAAGCTGACTAGCTCTATTCGAAATTGAATAAATTATCCCCAGATTTGTCCAACAAGGCGGTAAATAAGTAAATAGATTTCCAGCTTTCGAGTTTGTCAATGCCACTCCTGCTGGAAATTCATCAGGTTTCCATGATATGGAGGAATCCAGAGAATCCCATCCAGAATCCGTGAAAGGACGTTAAGTCCTCTGTGGCTAAATTCCCATTGTGCCCTTGGAACCTTCTGTGGAGGAATGGATCCCCTTTGGCTTTTGATTGAGTCTCATCAGTAGCTTTATCATTTATGAGAAAATAAGCTGACTAGCTCTATTCGAAATTGAATAAATTATCCCCAGATTTGTCCAACAAGGCAGTAAATAAGTAAATAGATTTCCAGCTTTCGAGTTCGTCCATGCCACTCCTGCTGGAAATTCATCAGGTTTCCATGATATGGAGGAATCCCATCCAGTATCCGTGAAAGGACGTTAAGTCCTCTGTGGCTAAATTCCCATTGTGCCCTTGGAACCTTCTGTGGAGGAATGGATCCCCTTTGGCTTTTGATTGAGTCTCATCAGTTCTTCTGGATTTATATTTTCCCTTGGGAGGCATGAAAGGGGTTTTGACATTTAAAGCGACATTGAGGATTGACGCGGAGAAGAGAAATCTCCGAGTTCCTTTTCTTCTTCGTCTTCGCATCTCCTTGATCCTTTCTATCCGGAAGTCGGCACCTAACCAAGGAATTTTGCTAAGCTCCCACGGATGGGGAAAGAAGACCTACAACTGCCTTCCAGAAAGGATTATCTAATCTCATAAATGGAGGGCGAAAGAGCCACACAGTCATCGGGACAGCCACTCGATGCTACAACCGAATTCTAAGCTCCTTGGCTTACATAGCTTGCCCAAGTCGCTAGCACAAGGATAGCCACCTTGTCTACTAAATCTCGTGGGAACTAAGGTAGCCAAAGTGTAAGGTCTGGCAGGTCGACTTGTTCGCTTGTCTCAAGCGCATCTGAACTTTGTCACTGGGAATGGATTTTAGCTATAGAAGATTTATTGTTTTCTCGTTGGAATCATTTCCTTATTCCGGTTTGTTTGTTTGGCTAGCATTTAGTTTTATTTGAATCCATGTGTGGTGATGAATGACCTTGGTTTATGGCTTGGGATGAAAGTTCATTTTCTGCGGTGGTGGTAGTAAAAGTTTGACTTAATGTGGAGTAGGTGAATCAAAGTCGTCTGGTGAGTCGAGTCAAATCGCAGAAGGAAAGTGGTTTTGGGTGACCTCCTTCAGTCACCGAGGTTGAGACCAACGCTTAGATTCAACCTCATCGGATCGACAGTCACTCAAGAATTGCCACCGAAGGTAGACTCAGGCTTTATCTTTGTCATCAACAAAGTGAAAGTACTGTCATCACTCAGGTTCATTACACCGATTTGGGAAGAGACAGAACCTCATCGGATCGACAGTCACTCAAGAATTGCCACCGAAGGTAGACTCAGGCTTTATCTTTGTCATCAACAAAGTGAAAGTACTGTCATCACTCAGGTTCATTACACCGATTTGGGAGGAGACAGCTTCGACAGGATCTCATACGGGTAAAGTGATATCCGCGGAGTTGTGATTTTGGTGATACAAAAATTGTATGACTGGCGAGTATATCGCTGACAGGCGATATGAAGGTTGTGCTTCTGCTGGCCCTTGGCCTGGTTCTGGTCATTGGCCCAATGACAACGGAATCAGGTAAAATTCTTCGAACGTGGAGGAGACGCGGAGGTCCAGAGCGACGGATGGGTCCATATCGGCCGCTCATGCGCAGATCCCACTACGTCTCCCCTTGGCGTTACTACCGACGGCCAAGGACAATGAACCCACAGGCAGTACTGGATAGCCGAAGGAGACATAGGGAAGACGTTTCACGTAAGTGAGCAAAAAAGCTACTTGAGTGGAATGTGCATTCATGGCATATTCATGCAATTCTCCAAAATTGTCCAGGAGAGAGTAATAATTTGGCACCTGTAAAATTCTTCCGTGTAAAACCTTGAACGGGGAAAAGGATGAAAAAGAAAAGTCACTCGCGCTTTCTAAGGAGATGAGGTTGAATTAATTGGCCAATTGGGATCAAGAATTTTGGTTTGGTGTCAGGAGGGCAAAGCACGGGAAGGGAACCGGTCTTTTTGGTTAAATAAAATAATCAAAATGGCCCGTGTACACTTTCACACGGCCAAACCTCAAAGGATCAAAGTGACTCCTTCACAAAAGCCAAAATCCCTTTCCATTTCGCCAAAAAACAGGAACGTGCTTCCATTTTAGTTGGAACTCATCATCATTAAATGCCATTACACATCCACGCAATCTGATTAAAATACAAATCCTTTCGAGGGAAGTAAAGTGAAAGTCAGCCAGCATACACATCAGACCAAATTGAACTTTTGTGGGAATAATATTGACCTCAAATGCTTCCTGGATTTATGGATGGAGAAAGAGCTTCACAAAAATTTAATCTTGCCAATATATTCCATGGATACTTTCCAGATTTTCGGGGTTTCTATAAAGAACAGCAGCGAGGAGACTTTTCTCAACATGGCTATCCTATTCAAAGGGATCCCACACACACATTATTCTCCGCCGGCTGAAGATGACATCAACTTGGGCGGTGCAGTGGCAGGCAGACGGAGTACTGGAGGTCATGTCAGGAAATTTAGACCTTGGAGACGTCCACCACCTCCAGTGACGCATATCTCGCTCTGGAAACTACTCGCGATGAAACGGAGACGACGGTTTGGACCAAGGCGGCCATTTCCACCTCCACCACCGCCACCACCACCACCAAGATACCGTCCACATGTTGAAAGCTCAGAAGAAGCAGAGGTTGCTCCGATCATTCCAAACTTTGTCTACTTCTTGCCGAAGGATACAATGACCCCACCAAAACCAATTGTTGTCAGCACCACTGAAAGCCAAACGACGAGTCAAAAAGGTAATGCTCATATGTACTAAATACTCTAATGCTAAGCTAATATGGTGACATTTAACTTTGTCTTTGTGTCATTGGCAGCTTCAGACGCGCTCAAACCTGGCTATGTTTCAGATGTCCCGCTGTATCCAACTGAGGCGACATCCGCATCTGAGTTCAAACCTGTCACTACAAGTAAAGACTATGTCCTTAAAGTTGTCGAAGTACGGCGACCAACGTTGCTCAAACCTGCTTCAACGACTGCATCTAGCGACTCCACACAGCGAAGTGCGCCTGCGCCTGAATTGACGGATTCCACTGAATCTCTGCTACACGAGGTCCTTGGGGATCCACCAACCCCAATCAATTCTTTCAATATCAACATCGACCCTAATGCCGAAGGGAGTGAAGCCTTTATCAAATTAGTCCCAACTTCATTCGTCAACTCGGAAATGGTGACACAAACACCGACATTTGCTACCACCACCACCACAGCCAAGACCACTACCACCAAAGTCCTTCCTACAACCACGACAACCTTCAAACCCATGTTTGCAGTCCGGGTAATTATGCCTCCGCCAAATTCCCCGACTTCATCCGTTGCAGACGAATCATTATTAATGACGACACTAGTTGAAAACTCAAAAGAAAGCAATTCTGAGGAGACCCTGGTGGTAGAGACAGACGAAAAAACCAATCCGAAAGAAGTGAAATTAGGAGGGCATAGTTCAAAGGAAATGAAAACGTCCATTACCAATTCCAAAGAATTGAAATCAGGGCTCTTGAGCTCAAAGGAAATTAAATCGAAACCAAACTCAAAGGAAGATGGGCAGGGTGGAGAGTTGGAAATTCCGGCTGAAGTGGTACTACTGACGAATGAAAAGACCAGTGGAGACTTGGTCAGTAAAGTCAGCACGACGTCTAGACCAGCGCCCACGTACAAGTGGCCGACGATGAAAGCATACGTCAAGAGTATCAAGTCCAAGCCCGTAGTGTCCAACTTGTCTAAAATCAGCAGCAGCGTCAAGAGCTCTTCAAGCTCTACCACAACTAGCTCAGAATCCTCGAGTGTTTCGATGATCACAGGGGTGAGGTCAAAGGTAAAAGAGTACAAGCCAAGTCTCCTCGCCACTGCCCCTGGTCTCCTAACTTTTGACAAAGTTGACACTAGTGCTGAAATTGCGCAGAAGTTGAGTCTTTCGTCAACGACATCAACGCCTAGTCCCATCAAGGAAGCGACCGAAGAACCAATCAAAAGCTCCGATGTGTCCTCCACTCTGTCGCCAATGCAAAACTTCGATCCAATGAAAATGATTCATTCTTGGCTCACAAAGGCAAAGCCATCNAGTCCCATCAAGGAAGCGACCGAAGAACCAATCAAAAGCTCCGATGTGTCCTCCACTCTGTCGCCAATGCAAAACTTCGATCCAATGAAAATGATTCATTCTTGGCTCACAAAGGCAAAGCCATCGTGACCCTGGGGAAAAGAAAAAGTGTGAATGAGGCTTTAATTTATTTTAATGGTGGTGATAACCGTGTCTAGGATTACCGTTGCCAATCACAAATTCAGGAAGCCCCGTAAGGACCTGAACAATGAGCAATGAGCTTCTCAAATATACATATGATAATACGACAGTAAATAAACAGTAAATAAAATAACTACAAAACCCGTCCACGTCTTAGGAGCAAAAAGCATACGTATATATTTTATTTCTGTGGATTAAAACTCTGTTGCCTAACTAATATAATAAGCATATTTAGCTTGTGGGGAATTTCTTGAAGTCAATTTGTGAATAGGTGACTGGTGGGTAACTGGGTCGAGAGCAGGAGTTGGACGAAGCACCGAGTGGGTGAGACCCACCAAGACGGGGGTGCTCGACATCTGCGTAGGTGATGCTCGACTGCTCTTCCTCAAAAATTGTTCCTTGCGTCGTCTTCCGGGAAGCAATTGTGCTCATCTCTTGCTTCTCTGGGGACTCCTCGATCCGGGAAAGCGTTTGCACAGTTGTGGCTAGATTTGACTCTGTGAGTGTGAATGAGGCTGGGAGCACGTTGTCCAGATTCTTGGCCACGACAGGAACAAAGTCCATGGACATGTACTCATCATCCCCTCCTGACTGGTGGAGAGGATTGAGATCAAGCCCGGTCATTCGACTCACCAGTGGAATACCGCCGCCGCGAATTGTTGGGTCGTGAATTGACTCTCCTGAGCTCTTCTGAATGGTGATGGGTGCGGATGATGAGGATTTAGAACCAACTCCGCCGATCTGCATTGACATATATGGGTCGGGGCTTTCGGATAAAATACCCTTGGGGCAAGGACTTCCTTTACTACTTGTACTTGTTGAACTCTCTCGGATTCCTGTTAGGGATTTCCGACGACTCTTCTTGTCTCGATTGTGGGAAAAGTCAAGCTGGAAAAACAGAATTATGTAAATGAGGATAAGGGTGAGATAAAAAAGTACATGGTCATATTGCTTTACCTCCATGAGGTCAGAGTCCCCATGCTCCGAGTTGTGATGTGACTGTTGTATGCCAGAAGAAGAGGCGGGACTTATCTGTGACTTGTGTTGTGCCCATCTCCCCGTCGATCCGCTCCAACTTGAACTCAATTGTGCCCCAGTCCCTGTGGAGACGGACGAAGTAGAACCATGGGCTGAACTATTTGGCGGCGTCAACGGGGGAGGAGAAAAGAGGGGAGCAGTCCCTTTGCTTGTTCGTGGATTTTTAGCACCGACGGAAAGAGCTCGGATGCGGAAAGTTTCCTGTACGGCCTCCAAACGATTCTTCCCAAATCGACCCTTGGCTGTGAATCCGGTGTCCGAGCGTGAACCAACGGAGTAGGCACGGACAGGACGTGTACCAGAGTCATCAAGGTCGTCTGACGGGAAGTAGGAGCTCACTTTCTCTAAAGGGAAATCAGATGATGGCGTTCTACTTTGAAGTGACTCAGAGCTTGCTGGTAAACTATGTTCTGGAAATCAAGGAAAACGACCAACCCACATATTAAATTACAGTCGAACGTCATAATCAGCTAAAGGATATCGTATTACCTTCATTACTGAGGTTTGCTTTTCGCCTACTACTACTACTCAGGTCCATTTCCAGGTAGTCAAAATTCGATGCGGACCCCATCCCATTACTCACGGGCCTGACAACAACAAAAATAACAAAGTCAAAATTACATCATCATGGAATAAACCTTGCGTGATGTTTACTTACGTAGCTGGCTGTTGGCCAGGGATCATTGCTACATATCCGTCGAGCTCCTCAAGTAAACTTGAATTCCTAGAGTGAGAGACGGAGACCTTTCCGCTACCGTTACTTCCTACAGGTGCCAATATGCTTCCTGGGCTCATGGGAAGGTAGTTATCAAAAGGAGAAATAGGACTTTGCATGTCCATGTAGGAGGACGTCCCTGAACCTGAACGCTGTCCCCCAGTTGTAACATAGTCTGCTGTGTCAAGTGGCTGGAGTGGTAGGCTCAATGCTGGTTCTTCGCTCGGATTCCATGGGACATAGGAATCAAACGCATCCTGCTCTCGTTCACGCTGTCGATTCTCCCCATTGTTATTATTCTCATAATCAACGGAGAAGGATGACGATGCCGATGCAGAGTCAGTGGTAGAGCAAAACGGTGAATGGAAGGAAATTGTAGGGGGTGTTTGATGAGACAAGGAAATTGGGATGGGGGGAGAAGCACCAGATCGAGAATCCGTCGATGTCATGGACTCTGTTCGAATTCGACTTCCAGAGTCAATGGAGAGGATACGGCTGACTACGGGGGGAGTTTGACTAACAAGGGAAGGCGGCCTGCTGGAATCAGAATATCCCGAGTTCCAAGTGTACGTGCGCCCCCTTGTGCGTGGGATATGATGCACCATTTCTTCCTTGGAGTAGTTTTGCATAGCCCTGTTTACATTCAATATTTTATTAGTAAGGTTTTATTACTTTCTTTGAATAAAGCCGTTTATTGTCTTACTTGAGAATGAGGAGGTGCATGTTTTGTGCAATGTTGTTATCCTCGGTACGAAGACTAAGTTGCCCAGGTCCAGTTACTGCTGACCTTCCAAATTCAATGTGAAAAAAGCACCCAAATGTGGAGTCATGGGACACGGAGCGAATAACGTTGAGCTAGAGGAAAGTTCAATAAATTAATCCCATTTTCCTTTAATTTTTAATGAGTTGTCATTCCTATAATTAAATACTTACTGGAAACTTTCTTTCATCCTTGTCACCTACTTTGAGTAGCGTGAGCTCCCTTGACGTCAAACAAAGTCTGTAAGGGCCTTGAATCCCTTCCTTTGATCCGAGTCCCTTGTTCAGTGCCTGTACTAACCAAACGTGTTCAAAGTGAGGCTTGCAAGGAGTATCATCAGAAACTTCTTCCTCGGTTCCTACAAGTAGGATTAATCAGGCAAAGTTTAGTTGGCCTTGATTAGAACTTTATTCTTGAGGGAGGTTTTAATTACCGGCTAATGAATTAAGAAGCTGAAGCCATTCCTTCATTTCTTCTTCGTAGGTAAACACGATTCGTAGACAGTCATTATGAGTGTGAAGGGCAATGGCCCACTTCACTTTCGAGTCAGTTCGATTAATATTAAAGCAAGCCTTGAGACAGATGTTCCTAAAATAGACGGGAGAATAAATATTATTGTTTAGGAGTTAGAAGTAGCGGTTGACGAAAGGGAATCCCTAGCGGTTTACTCTAATCGTCTAGCCAGAGCTTGATTAAATTGATTTTTTTCCATCGTTTCATTCTCAGCAGAGACCGCAGTCTCATCTAAAAAACCGAGTAACTACTTGTGCTTCCCAATGATGCCAATGCACTTAGAAGATGATGACACATGCTCGGGATTTTCCAAAATTAGAACTTTGGAATTCCAGAGCGATGAGAAATATGGATTAGATAAGTGTTTCCTGTTGTTATTGGTTCTAGTTCGAATGAATTGTTATGTGTTAAAGCATTATACCGGGCTAATAGCCCTCCTAAAGATAAGAATTATTCCATCCAAAACAACATCCAGCTGTACAATCAGCACATTCCATTTGAAATGGGATCTGTCTCATTACGAGGGCATCGCTATTTCTTCCATACAGGGTGTATAGTTTATATCACAGGCAGGGCAATAAAAATTGTCGTTTATACGGAACAATGTCCTCGTCAAAATTGCTGACGCCTGAATGGAAGTTTTATATCCTTTCTAAAAGCTACTAAGAGTTCATTGCCCCAAATTCCATTGTTTCTGAGAAATCTTTGATGGAAGGTTAATGTCTCTTTAGTTGTTGGAATTGGAATTAGCATACCTCCGGGGTGGCTGACCGAGACGAAAGTATCGTTCTTTGGCATAGTACTCCAGGCGTGCTGGACCTAAGAAAAAAAACAAAAGTCCATAAGTCAACCATACTAATGATGCAATTGCTTGTTTATCCTTGGAATAGTACAAAAATTGACTAAATTGCGCCATGATTTACCTGACTCTGATTCTTTTCGTACTACGAACCACTTTTTCTTTCCTTTGAACTTTTTAAGGTAGCCCATCTTGACCACATCCAGGTCTGTGTTCTGGACAGGTGAGGATTCTTGTTTTGTGGGACTTGGTCCTTGAGGGAAGCCAGGGGATGAGCCCATGTCTTCAGTTGTAGGCGTCGTCATTCTCATGCTCCCTTGACTGGCTGGGAGACTGAACAAGTGTTAGCCTTGAGATTCAATGTGAGTTGGGTTGTTGACCTGACTTGACCTGCCTGTGTGTGACGATGTGTCAGTACTAAGGAGTGACATGGACTGCCTCCTTGGTTGTTGACTGGTTGCAATTGGAAGGAGAAAAACAAGTTGGACGACGTCACACGTCCAAACTCCAAATGCGTAAACAAGCGGAGTGTTTTTATATTCTGGTGGTGTGGTGTGGAGAGACGTAGTAAACCCCTCTGGAAACCCCAAGAAACCCCTCTTACCTCCCACTGAATGAATGGACACACACGGAATAAAACGCTCAGGTGCCCCTAGTGCTCCTCTTTTCAACGAAAAGGGACTCAATTAGGACACAAAAAATACAACGAAGAGATAACTCCGCCCCCCAGACGTCTGCAAATTCAATTCACAAAAGTACCCTCAGAGGACGCCATTCCGAGTCTCTACTCACCCAATTCAAGTGACCTTGAAACAAAAACAGCGCCAAACACACACTTGAAAATGTCAACAAAACTAAACTTTTTTTGGAGAAAAAGGGTTCACTAATTCCCAGAATCATAGATTCTTTCACCAGGACGTTTCGAAGTAGGTTGCATCAGTGGATATTTTATAATGCTCTGAGAAAGAGCAAAATTGCGGCCCTAATTGTTTGAACTTTGTTTTTTTTGAAAATTTATTTTAATTTATACGAAAAACTAACACTAGTACACTTTCATTCAAACAAAAACAGAATTTTGCCATGAATTTAGTGTTTTTACAGTAATCAAAGTTGCATTCCTTCGACTCCAATCACCTGAAGATAGTACGCAAATTATTTTTTTAATGTCATATTTATTCTTATGTAATATATATTTTTAACGTTATATTTTAAACGTTATTTTTTTCTTTCTTTTCGTTATAAATATTTTGTTTGACTTTCCTGAAAAGCAATAGATTCCTTGTCATACACTTTCGACGCGGATTATCCAAAGGCTCATCTAATATATGCTTTGCCTTATGTAATTATTCGGGATACTGTTAATACTGAAAGTGTCACTGGAACGTTATTGTCTACTGTGGCGCAATAAGGACGAGGAAGAGAGGCTACTTTTCTTGTTCTTTTCAAAGAGAGA
>VNWY01000267.1:0-58501 GCA_009869845.1 Pseudachorutes palmiensis
AGAAGCGCAAGGTGCGCAACAAAAGTTGCAAAGTTTCATGAGCTAGTCCACTAAATTTCGCGAAATGTCGCAAGAAGTTTGTGAAATGTTGAAAGAAATTTCATGATGGACTAGTAGCTTAATAGACAGAATGCTAACAGAATTCTGGAACGTAACTTGACTGGTTTGCTATCAAATGCATCGTAGTGATCATTCCCTGCTATCCTTGCCTCTTGCCTCAGCTGAGAGGCCGTTAATTTGATCTTATTCCGCCCAAGCTCGACATGGAAATGTCTGATACCAGGTCCATCATAACGTAACATTCGCCTCTTGAAATTGACAGCGCGATGAGTTCTACTATGGAAAGCATGTCTCCCTTTGTACAATGAGGTGGTTTTTATACTATGGCAATTGATGCTTGGTTGATTCAACATAATATACGCAGTCGCGTGCGGTAAGGAGTTTGTGTTGGCAATTAAAATCCCAATTGTTGCTACTGTTTGATTCATCGCCATGAAATCCAGCTCATTAGTTGATGTCACTTCCACATGTTGTCTGAAGGTGCTTGGATTCAATGCCTTTGATTTTAAGTCATAGTCCAGCCAGCCTTTAATTCGGCTAAACACAGCTGCATCGAGAGACTTATATCCCAATTTGTTGGCGTCTTTAGCTTTCATTCTATCATATAGCAATATCTTCCTGCCTGCGTTAATTGCAGCTTCCAGGTTGTCCAAAATTTTGTCTGGAAGTGGAGCCACTGTAGTACCTGTGACGAGGCACTCGTACATTGACCTTTAAATAGACATTAAATTGTAAATAGGCAAAAATGGGTTGAAATTAGAAAGTATTTTGATCGTCTTACGCTAATAAAGTTCCAGTGAATGAAAGAATGCAAAGGAGCTTTGGGAACTGAGGAACCATTTGACGCATGAGCACGGAGAAACTCCGAAAGAAGGAACGAGAAAAGTTCCCTTCGTTGCAAATGATAGAGACTGCCAAAAGTGCAACTACGAGGCCAATCCAAGTGGAATGGTCGACGTGGAGTAAGAGGTCAATGAGGTTAACGGCCTTTGACCAATCCTTTGTTCCATCCGCTTCGCAGTAAAGGTAGACATGTGATGTGTCTTCAATGTAAGTTAAAATATCAAAATCCTCGCCAAATCTGACACCGTTGATGAGTTCAGCCAATGAGTGGAATGATACTTTCGTTCCCAGGTCATTGTTATAAAGTTCCAGTGCAGATTTAGCCCTCGAGTCACGACGTCCCAATTCGCTAAAGTTATACGACTCCCTCACATCAGCAAGGTAGTAGTACTGATCAAACGCGCATTTCGTATATCTGTTCAACATTGCATTTTCCAAACAGGTTTTCCCAGGTTGTAGCATTGAAATAAGCCACTTCCTATGGAAGTTTTGATTCACGCTTAGCCAATGGGATTCCAGAGAACTTATTTCAATGTCCTTGTGGAATCTGAAAAGAATTATTATCGTTATCGCCGATATTATATTTTTAATTACCTCTCATTCATTTTGGATGATGAGCCAATTGACACAAACTCGATCAGTGGAATTGAATAACTGCTAACCCTTGACCTCCAGCTGCCTCCTTTGCTTTCAACTACAACTTGGAATATCATTCCAAATGCATCTCTGACAAATCTCCTAAACCTACGAACTCCATCATCCCACATTTTACTTTGTTTCAAAGTGCTGAGCTGAGATCCGATTGGGGAAACCAAAAAGTACATGTTCTGTATATTGTTTCTGTTTGCCAGGATTAGAAATGTTTCCAGTTCCTTCAGTTGAGATTCACCCTGGTTGAAGTCTGTCTGCATGAGGTATAAAACATGACCTCCTCTGTATGTACCGTTGGCAAGTGGAATCAACGGCACTTTGTCAGTTACCGCATTGCCTCTAGTGTAGTTCTGTGTTATGATGACTGATTGGATTGTCTCGTGGCATTGCAGAAGGACTTCAAACATAAAGCTTCCACTTATTCCATTACTATAGTTAAGTTTAAAATTAAAGTAGACAAGGTAATTTCCAGTTGGCTTAAATAATTGGAAAGTATACGTTGGCAGAACTAAAAGTGTCAAAACCAGTATCTTGAGCCTCATTTTCAATTGTTCTTTACTGTCAATTCTAGATTATACTGTCGTTGTTGAGCAAAAGTTTGACATTTCGTGACAAAGTCGATGGAGCATGGCGATTATGAATAATAAAGTCAAGTTTCATGGTGGTTTAATTCTCTTGGGAAGAATCCCTCAGGAGGGGTTTCGTTTAGAGGTCCGAGAAATTCGAGAGAAAAGAACATTCTCATTAATTGAATGCGAATTTGTTTTAGCTGGGGGTATAAACTAATAAGTTACCGGAGATGAACACGTGTACGAAATACCCGGGATTAGAAATGGTTAATTAAGTTTGTTGGCTTAATTGGTTCATGTTGAACAAGTAAACCCATTCCCCCGAAGGCCTTGCAGCTATCCCAAATGAGCTTTATAGTTTTTAACCAACGGAATAAAGTAATTTTACCAACTTTATTGTAATTTTGAACTAAACGGCAGAAGATTGCTATGAATTCTCAAATTCGGGATTAAGCTCGGGTTCGCTTGAAGTCTTTTTGCCGCAACAGATGGCAAAGAGCCGGGCCATTCCTCGACGTTTTCGTGATTTGGTGGCTGGGTTCCGTTTCGTCCCTGGAACGTCAATTGGGATTGGCTCCGACTCGTGCGCAGCTTTGCTTTCGAAATCGTCGTTCGTATTAGGAATTTCGACTTTGGTGTCGTCCTCAGTTTCATCCAATGGAGCCAATATGACCGGGCAGCTCACGGTTTTTGTCAATTGGCGGGCTGAACAGGAACAGAAGATTAGATTTTAGATTTGACATAACCGCATTCTGAAAGTTCTTACCTCCATCTCCATGAAATGGATTTGAGTTGATGTAATCAGCGTCGGAAGCTTGTCTTTGTACATCCAACTGGGACGACCAAGACACGATCTTCTGAACGACGACGACTGATGCAAGTTGCTCTTCTGACGTAGGCGATGAAGACTCTTTCTTCAAATCCGGCGAGTCTTCTACCAAATCTTCAGGTGTTTGTACTGTGACTGCCAGGGTCTGGGGAGTCGTTGCCCTTTGGCCATTCTCTGTAGTTGTCCCATTGTTGTCCAGGTACTGATCCAAGAAGCACTGGATCCGATCAGCATGAGTAGGCACCCAAGGTAGTCGTGCCTCTTCCGTTTGACGCGCAGTTGTTCCGAATTCAGAAACCACAAACTTGTGTCCAGGTGGTGCACGAGGTCGTTGTGTGATTCTGAAGTACTCGTACCTTCCCGCTTCAATCCAAGATGAGCTCGGAAGCACTCGGTCAACCCGTCCTGAAGCTTCACCATCAGAAGCAAAGGAAGTTCTTGATGAAAACCCCGATGGATTGTGGTCGACAATTTCATCCCTGGTTTCGTCGACAGTTTCTTCGTCAGTTGGTGACACATTACCACTATCAGGGTTACTGTCATCGTCCAAGGCAATAGTAGTTGTGCTGCTATTAGAACTGTTGCTGTCCAGAGAACTACTGCTTTCTTCAATGTCCAAAACCACACCCTCGTCTTCAATGTCATCCACCCATTGAAAAATCCCGACTTCTTGAGCACCATCTCCCGTTGGTTGTCCAACCTCAGACGCATCCGTTGCCAGTTCAAGGTCATCGTCGTCTTCTTCTTCACTGCTGTCTGAGTCGTCATCCTCAACCACATCGTCATCATCATCGTCATCATCATAACCTCCTCGAAATCCGTAAAACACATTTCTGTAAAGCTCCGATCGAAGTCTGGCGATGAACGCTGGACTGGAACTCTCCTGTGCTTGGATGTATGCACTTCGACGCTCATTTGGGAATTGGATTTCTGGAGGTGGTTCTGTGTTGATGTAAGCCAGGACAGCGGGAACAGGCGACAATCCTTGAGTTTGAGACGGAAATGGATGTTCTGGTGAAGCAGTTGTTCCAGGTTGGAGATAATTCAAAACAATTGATGGAACTGGCTGGAGTTGAAATCCAAAGGCAATATCAATATCAGAATTGTTTGAATATCTCTCGGAAGCAGAGTCAGATACACTACTGGCGTCGCTAGCGACAGCAGAAACCATTGACGGAGATGGAGTTGGAGGAGTCGAATCATCCACCGTTGTGACTTCAGATGCAGCGAAAATCCAAGGCTCGGAGCCGTTGATACTTGGGAGAGAATGACGGAGATGGACGAACCTAGGCATACGCGGGTTTTCCCAAAAGTGCACCGATGAATGATGTTCATTAGTGAAGCGAAGAATGGGGTGAGATGGACTCTGCAGGAACACAGGGCCTCCAGTTCGAGGAAATGGGACTTGGCTGGCGACTTCGTCTTCACCCGACTTCCTGTCATCATTGAAATTCAGCATCGTCGAGCTTGAGGGCTTGAGAGCACTCCGGTGGATAACTTGGACTGATGGGGACGAGCTTGATGGTGAATTTCGGATAAAGATGGAATGCATAATTGCATTTGCTTGTGCCAAAGTTTCTTCATCGATTTCAGGAGAGTCAGGAGGTGCAGGGGTTGCAGGTCTGGAGGGAGGGGGCACTTGCGCTTGCACTTGCTGGGGAATCGTATTTGTTTGGACATTCATTTGCCAAGTGGCTTCACTCCGGATGAGTCTGCCAGCAGCGACGTTGTGACGTAAACGCTGCACTTGGACTTCAAGCTGCTGTTTTTCTTCCCGCAAAGTTGCCAGTTGTTTCAAAAACTCTGCTGATGATCCCTTCAAACAAGGTAATTAGTGTGGAAAATTCTAAAGTTGAGAGTGAGAACTTACTGGAGCTTGTGGTGAAGCATCTTCGACATCTTGTAGGGCTTCAATTGACTCTGAAGTGGAAGGTGGTGTTTCTTGCTCCTGCGCAGTGGAACTTGCTCCCTGCTCTTGGGTACTTGAGCCAGATTCATTCCCATTGGATGAGTCGTCAGTGAGGTTCGTCAACTCTTCAGTTGACTCCCTCACGTCGTCCATTTTCACCATTGACGAGAATTTAAAATTTCATTAAAATTCAGAATTTTGAAATCGTTAATTTATACTAATAAAACGGTAATTTCGCAGTCTTAAAATATTTGGAAATGAGTGTACGACGAGTCAAAAATTTGTTTAAAACGACAGGAATTTTCGGTTTCTAATGACAACAAAAACACCAAAAATTTTAATCGAACATCAATGAACATTGAGCTCTAGTCTATAAAAAGCTCTAACTTTTCTATTGCGTTAAAATTCGGACTATGTCCAGGGTCTTTTTGAGTTCATTATTAATGACTAGGTAGGAAATCGTATTTTAGGAAACACAGGGGTTTTGTCTATCACAAAAACACGAAGAACGACAAGGTACAAATCTCATTGACATTGAACATGACTTAAAAATCCAACGAGTTCCACATACTAATTGACATTTTAAGCTAAAACACGATTTTAACTAACGATTTTATGACAAAGGGTGAAAACAGCACAATTATTTTCCTTCTCAGCCAGCTGTCAGGAAATGGTCCTTTGGCACGTCTTTTGTTCTTTGCGAGGAAATCCAGTTTCCTTCTTTGTTTACGTATCCGAGTCACGACAATGAAAATAGGGTTGTAAAGCATTAAGGGTTAGAGCCAGTCTAACCAGCACCAGAGCACCAGAGGATCATCATTATTTTATAGCTATAATAATCGGGTAACTTTAACGTTATTATCGACGCATGCGGATTACAAATTTTACGGAGGTGGGCCTGATTGCGAGCTCGGTGGATGAGTGAAACCACCGAATAACGAGTATTCTCCGGCTGAGTGTGACTGCGGTGGTAGGCCGTGAGCGCCGAGTGATTGAAGCTGCTGAGTTATGAGAGATCCTTCAGCAGCGCCTGCGTATGGAACACGAAGTGATGATTGGTGACTAGTTGCACGCTGGAGGTTTTCCAATGAGAGCAGCGTGTCTTCACCTGTTGTGCATGTAGTAAGGACCACACCTATGGAAAAAGAGAAGAATAAATACTGAAACTAAAGTGATTAATCGTAGCGGAAGTTGTTACCAGGCATGGAGTCTGAAGGCGGCCAAAGAGACGTTGACTGCTCCAGTGTAAAGTCGGATCCAGTCTCATCCACGGGTGTGATCTTGAGCGTAGATGGAGATGGTGGCTTGACAGATAGAAGATTGATTGCATCCAAAAGTCCATAGTCCAGGTCGTCTTCATTGATTCGCGAGGACTCTGAAAGTAAACAAAAAGTTTATAAGAAAAAACCTCGTTAGAAATGGCAAAGGTTGACACACATTCAAATGAAATGTTCAACTCACCTGTGGCCGACGTGGTTGACGGTTGATTGTGCGCAGCCGCAGGTACTGACCAACGCCGACTGAATCCTACTGGTTGAAATCCTGGTGTAATTCCACCAGAACTACTCGAGCCATAACTTGAGAATGCAGAGACATTGCTGCTACTGGGATTAGGTCCACTTCCACTGCTCCCACTACCACCGCTTCCTGCACCTCCGAATGTATGCGTCTGCGCAGACCAACGACGAAACAAGGAAGGGTATCCACTGTCTCCATACGGAAGTAAAGGGGATGGTGGTTGTGACGGTGTGAACTTGACAGATGGGCTGTATAAAGCAAATAAAAGAAAAGCCTTTAGTTCAGGGGAAATTGCACGTGCATCAGATCAAGAGCAAACCTGGAGTTGCGTGACCTTGTGCTATGTCCTGTGCCACCGTAGTGGTGGGGATGATGGAGTTGAAAAGAAGGGGAAGTGCTTCTGGATGACATAGTCGAGAGTCCGGAAATACTACTGCGCGGTAGACTGAAGCTGAAACTGCTCATGCAACTTTCGGTGCTTTCCCTGCGGTCACCTGAAGAGAAACTAAATGAGCCTGTGGTAGGCGAACGAGCGAGAAAATCTGGTGGGGTCCTTGAAAAATATCCAGGGATTCCATAGCCAGTTGAGGCGGATGACGAGCATTGAAGATACAAGGAACAAAATCTCCATTGGATTTGGAAAAATGCAGAAAAACATGATCGAAAAACCTGTCGGAAGAGGTAAAAGAGGTACCTTGTAATTTTGACCATTAGCTTATTGACACATTGACTACTGCTTACCTCGTAGGTGCTGTTGGAATGAAACTGTGCTGGATCCTTCATGACATTTTGGACGGTCTCTTGGAGGAGAGGTAAAAGTTCTGAGATGAGTGCGTTAGAATCAGCTGTAGCGACTTTATGAGCCAGTTCCCAAGTGGCCACTGACTGTGACAAAACGTCACCGTCAAGGTGCTGTGTCTGTTGAGCCTGATGCGAAGACGTGGAAGGTCCACTGCCACCACTGGTAGCAGTAAATGGTCCAGGGGAAAGGAGACGTTCGAAATTCTTCGCCAATCGCAACCCGCTTTCACAAAGAACTTCGAGACTCTGCAAATACAAAATTGAGACTCATTTCTCACTTCAATCGACTTTCAAACTACAAATGACAAATTGATTTTTACCTTTATGTAAGACGATAGATTTCTGATCATTTCATGTAAATTCTGGAGTGCCATTGTCGCCGAATCGCTTGATTTCCCTTCAGTAATTACAAGAAGTCGATTCTCCGGTGGTTTAGTTGGTCCCGAAAGAGTTTTCCGAAGTAATCTCAGTTTCTTAATTGTCGTCTCTTATTGTGACAACCTTGTGCTATTAATCTCTGGAGCTGACTAAGGGTAGCTGTATAGTTGGGTGATGTGCGCTTTGATGAGATCCGTTCGTGTCAAGAGACAAAATGATAATGGTATCCCAGGTGGGAAAAGCAGGGACCTAAAATCCAAAATAGTCCAAATGTCAAAGGTCTTGTATAGTTGCTACAAGTTCCAATTGAATTAAGATACCTTTTATTGCTCCTCGTCTGTTTCCCCGAGATCAAATGAATGTGTATAGAGTGACGTCCTTCAGTTAGGTATATCTGGTTGTTACCTATGACGTCCCTGGAGACTCCAGATATCCTAAATGCAGCAAAATCTCATTTAGACTCCTCGGAGAGTACCCTTGGCCCTTTCCAACTTGGAAATGTCATGTTGTACACTCTAAACTTTATTCTGGACTTGCTCTGTTCTTACCCACTCCGAAGGCAATTACGCCGAAGAGAAACTTTTACATGGGATTTTGCATTTGGACAAAGGTGCTCTGGAGCTTTCTCCCTCCAGCAACCTTCCAGGAGGAATCCGAGTTCTTAAATGTCAAAGTTGAGTAAAGTAAACCAGGAAAGGGAAAGTGGAGCTCATCATGACGTCGTTATCAAATGGAAATTATAACAAAGGCCTCAAAATAAACTTTGAGGAGGTGTCGGATGATATAATTAATTAAAACCTTCAAAGGAAAAGCAGAACTGTCGAGATCGCGCGTAACCTGAAGGCGATAAAAACAATTAGGTCAACTTTCGACCTTGCCGCCGCTCCATTGGCGGGCATCGCATTGTTGACCCTTCACCAATTATAATCTCAGGTCAAATGATCACCTAAATTGGAAACTTATGGTCAATCATGACTTGTTTAAATGCGCTGATTAGTTTAGGGCATTCGAGTTAGTTTTGAGGACCTTGCATCCCAAGCTTTCACCTTTTTACAGCTACAGGTCAACTGTAAGCTGTTAGCTAAGCAGGGCTTTACGACACGAGCGTTGATTTATATCAATTCCGTGATTCCTCGACTAGTTAGACTTATTGTTATAGCATTTATTTATTGATTCATGTTGCTTTCCCAAGTGAATCTTAGACCTTGCAATGCAAGTTTCCTACCTTTCCAATGCCCTTGTTCAGAGCGTTCTGACCAAGGTTGAAGGCAAGCTCGTTGGTTTTAGTCCACTTTTCTCGGGTTTTTCAAGGGAACGGTTGACACGCAGTTGCTTTTACCTAATACCAGGGCTTACTTATATACTAGGTAGTCTACCAAATATGGTCTTTGGTGGTATATATGCCATATGCATCGGTTAGAGCTTTACTGGATTTCCAGCATGGAATGTGATGGAGAAAGCAAGAAAGAAAGTCCAGCCTTTTTCCAATGCCCCACCCCATGAGTGGGAGGTTGAAGGATTCATGGACTTACTGTCCAGGAGAAATAATATCGTGATTTTAATCAATTGATCCAGTGCGATTAATAAATAAGAAAAAGATGGATCAATAAAGTGTATCTTTGTGTCTTGTCGCCTTTGGCAAAGCGCAGGGAGAAACGCCTCCTTTCTAATCTCTTGCCAGCTGGTTTTCCTCTTTCTGTCAAAATTAATTGTTGAATTTACAATTTAGAATCTAAGGTCAATCATGGCTAGTTCAAAGAAGATTGACGAAGCACTTGAGCACATCAAGACTGCGGAGAAAAGGTTAGTGTCATAGGTCAAGGTTTTGTACATTAAAGTGTACTTTAGACTTTAGTGTTTATCATAAACTAATTAATTTCAGCTTGAAAACTTCACTACTAAAGTGGAGACCGGACTATGACATTGCTGCAGAAGCGTACAACCAGGCAGGTAGGGTTATCCACAATTACACAAACTACAAAATCTAATTGATGTTGGTCTATATAGCCACTTGTTACAAGAGCATCAAGGCATATCCAGAATGCAAGCAATGTCTCCTCAAATGTGCCGATTGCCATAAGGAAAATAGAAGGTAAGCTAATAGGGAGAGTATGGTTGAGGGTATTGTGATTAACATTAAACGTAACAGTCTATTTCATGCTGGAAAATGCCTGGAGAATGCAATGTTAATTTCCAAGGAGCTCAATGACCCAATGGAGATTGCGAATCTAGCAGAACAGGCCTGTCACTACTATCAAGTACATGGTGAGTTATTAACTTGGACCCTGAGTCATTCTAGCGATTAGTAACACGTGACTATAATTGTAATTATTAATTAATTATTGCAGGGACTCCTGATTCTGGAGCTCTGTGTCTCGACAAGGCTGCCAAGATGATTGAAATGGAGCATCCTCGAAGAGCAATTGATCTCTACAAGCGTGGGGTTGATGTTGTTATGGTATGTTAAATCACAACTTACTGATTCGGGTTTGGAGGTGTAATTTGTGATTTTGCAGATTGAAGATCGTCCTCGTCAAGCTGCTGAATTTTGTAGTAAAATGTCTCGTCTCTTGGTCCGACTGAGAATGTACGATGAAGCAGCGGATGCAATAAGGAGAGAAATTGGGCTGAATCAACAAGGGGAAAATATCCCTGCCGTTGGTAGACTTGCAGTGGCACTTGTCCTTGTTCAATTAGCAAGGGAAGACTACGTTGCTGCTGAAAAGGCATTCAAGGAATGGGGAAATTGTTGCGAGATGGAAGAAGTTCAGACACTGGAGACACTTCTTCGGGGCTATGACGAAGAGGACCCTGAAGTTGCTCGGAGAGCACTCAACAGTCCTTTCATCAAGCACATGGACGTCGAATATTCAAAGTAAAGCTTCAATCAAAATGAGTTAACTCTAATCTAAAATTTTCAATTAAGACTTGCACGTGACCTCCGCCTCCCCGCTGGTCTTGTGCAGCCATCGAAGCCGCAAGTACGAGAGAATGCAGCTCCTAGCTATAAATCTGTAAATCAAGCTGGGTCAAGTCCTCCTGCCCCTTCAGCAGGAGCAGCAGATGAAGAGGAAGACCTTTGCTAATAAGTGTGATTTAACACCCATTAAGTTTAACTTTAATTTCATAATTCATCACACATCGGCCCAGAAGGTCAGCTGTAGCTCACACTTGCACAAGGTAGTTCCACACTTTTCATTCCACACACAATTTAACGAATTATAATTGAATGTTCGGAGCTCATTCCTAATTAATCTTAATATGTAACACGTCAATCTTCCATTTTTGGCAGTAGAAGGTCTCGGGTTTTGGAACTCAAGGTTTAATCGAAAAGTCAGAGGTCAGGCTTTTTCGAGCTGTAAAAGTTCTCTTTGTTCTTTGCGTGCGTGCTCTTAATTATAGTTCCTGACATTTGGGAATTATTGACACCTTCTAAAGGGATGACGTCAATATGTTACTTGATTCCAAAATCCTTCTTTTGCCTTATAATTCAATTTAATAATAATTTGAGAAGGCCTCTTTTGACGTCACAACTTTCTCCAGGAAAAGAGTGATGTACCCCGAAAAACCGGAAAAGACGCAAATGACAGTGCGACGAATCTGAGTCAGCGATTTTAATAATATAATATTTCCCATAAACTGCAATAGAACATTTGTGTTGTTTAGTCCATGAAAATAACTATTACAGGTATTATGCTTGTAAGAATCAAAATAATCTAATAATAATTCTGTTAGTTATTAGCAGCGGTGAGAATGTGAGCAAGGAGGAGCACAAGGAAATAGAACGAGAGTTAGACACGAAAAGGCACAAAACTTTCTTCTCCGTCAACTCGATAACAATCAGCGTTAAAAGTTAAAAGAAAAGATTTTGCCTTGAATTATTAATACCTTGTCATTGGGATCAAAGCAGGTACTTGACGTGACGCAATTTGTGTGTGTTTTACATTGAGCTTAATTTGGGTAGCTTTCCTTTGGGTTTTTTCTTGTCTGATTTTTCATGGTAATCCTGGAAGCAAGGGACAATGCAGAGGTTGATGTGACATTCGGGGCAGTGGTACTTTGTTTTCCGGCGGAGAATCCGACCGCATTGGTCAACAGAGTTCCAACAGTAGTTGCATCCTAGGGCTGGGCCTGGACGAAGAACTGGACAATGTCCGGAACGCTGAATCGGCGCAGTTGCTGTCATCTCACTGCTATTCAAAGTCCCTGGCTCTTCTTCCATTGAGACAGAAAAACTCATTCCTTCTCCTGTGGAAGGGCCTGCTTCATCCATCGAGGTTAACGCCTCTGACGTGCTTTCGGCCTTGAAAATCTCCATTTCCTTGTTTCCACTGTGTTGGATCCGAGTGTATCCCGCTCCATTGCTCCCGCCGAGTCCTTCCGGAGGAACCGGTGAGAGGATTTGAATCACTCCAGTTGACGTGTCGACAATATAGGTACTTTCTCCGAGTGCTTCCTGCTCACTCGGGAGTGAAACATACGCAAAAGTATGGGCTGGCTTAAGTGGAGTAGGAATGGTTCCAGTTCTGCACGGCGCAGGCGTGGAATGCTGACGCTGGACAGCCGGTGTTGTTGAGCCGCTACTACTGTGACTTGGCAGTTGTGGTTGTGAGTGTTGCTTCACAAGCACGCGTTGGGGCTCACTCGATGGAATGCTAAGTAGTTTCGATGTGGTGGAATCAAAAGAACCGCTTCTGGGGATGTGAAAAGAAGCAACGACCGGAAGTGGGGTTGTTCTGGCCTCTGTGACGTAACATTCAGCCGACTCGTCAATCGAGAGTGGCGGTGGACTTGACGGCGGCGTTGGAGACGAGCCGCTGACAAGTAAAATCGGAACAATTGATTGCTGCCGAGTGATTGCTTCGGAACTTGTAGCTTCGGAGTCACGCCGGGGGATTCCGAATCTTTTCTCTTTGTAAGCTGCCACTGCTGCATCCTCCTCGCTTTCATGGCTCCCACCGCTGCTGGACAAGTATTCTCCCGTTCCTCCTCCACCGCTGCTCATCATCATCATTTCTTGGCCTCCTTCATCAGGCCGTTTAATTCTGGGCTGACGTAAAAGTGGTCGTCCCCTTCTTCCCTTTCCCCGACCTGCAAATCAGAAATAATGATTTTCAATATTTCAATACTTGGCTCTTGTAAAAGCAGCAAGAAAGAAGAATTGAGTCATTGAGTCAGTTTTCCTAAATTCTAAGTCCGCGTTAGTGTCACTAATGTCCAGCTAATAGTTGTAACAGAAACAAAAAAAAACAGAAGGCGGACCAGCATGATGGACGCGGTGGGACCAAGCCTGTCCCAGGGGAAGAAGTAATTCCCATTTCCTTCAGCCGAAGATACAAAGTGCTCTTCGGGATCCCACAGAGTTTGGAAGCACGAAGGATCGTCACTTGGCCAGAGACGACGAGCTCAATTGCCTCTTGGAACTTGCTATCTGCATAAGGCACTGTGGTCGCTCTCTGTCTCCTTTTCCCGGTCACGATTTGATGAGCATGGTATGGAAATGTGTCACTGAACGACGACGTACTGAAACAACTACCTCCTCCTAAATGTGAAAATCTCAACGATAATTAATTCTGTCACAGTGGTAGTCGCTATAGAATGTTGAGGAAAGAGGCTGGAAAGATCAATCGGCACTGCAAATTGTGTGTTCACAAGCCGAGCTGATTAAATGCTGAACTCCTTTCGAGATTCCCTAATTGTAAAAGTCAGCGTCAGTTAGTCAGAAAAAATTTAAAGCGGAGTTTAGTTTTTAAAAAAAAATTGACTCCTCACTTCCGGTCTTCTTCGAAATCTTCAGGCTCAGGTCTGGAGTTAAGCCGATCATCGGTAGAGAAGCCCAACATGCAAATAGGAAGAAGCCAACTGGAAAAGACCTGAAACACGCATGCGCAAAATGGCCCTAGCTCTAACCTCCTATAGTATACCTTCCAATCAACGTTTCCCCCCATTCAGTTTGTAACAGTTACCACCAGTTTAATATTTCGGTATTTGGTCTCCTCTCAACTCATCTTAAAACTAAGGTTTTTAAAGTTTTTGTTTGTCAGTAATATAAGTTCAAAATGACCTTGGATATAAAACCACCGCAGTTTGCATAATTTAGTCACAAAACTAAGAAAAAAGTTACCTAAATATAAGATTGTTTGTAAGTTTAGGTATATGGAAGTTTAACAAGTTCTCGGAAGTGTTCTGGCTTCACCGGAAGTGTTCGGGACTAAACGGAAGTAATTTTTTCATCAACCGGAAGTATTCGGCGTTCATATTTTAGTTTGCAAAACTAAGACTAAAACATTGCACTCTTGTAATTGTAATTATTTCCTATCCCCCACCTCGTAAACTTAAAGCTAATCCACTGGGAATTATAAATGCGTTTTTGGAATTCATAAAGCACTTGGTCTCGTTACTGGAATTAAATTCAGAATGTGTTGGGTCACGGTTCTAAAAAACTGGAATTTGAACAGTTCCAATGTTATGGTGAAAAGAATGAAAATGCAGTCCGTTCTTTCTCTTCGTTGCTTCATTCTTACTGGAATAAGTTTCGAATGTACTGCTCACTCGTACTGTTCCACTTTGCGTCGATAGCCGTGCTTCATACGGTAGTGGTACCAGACTGAGCTTGCGTTGAGTCCATGTCGCAGCGCTGCTTCACGGAATGTCAAAGATGGATTCGTGAGGAGGTCCGTGATGGCAGTTTCATATTTGGAGCTAGTGATGACAGAATTTTCAGAATTCCCTGGAAACTTCGGATATCTCACTCTCCGTCTCCCCCCACCTTCAATCCGAAGAAGTACATTAATAATCCCACTTGGTCATTGTGTCTGTCACTCCATGCCAATAGTAGTAACCCCCAGGGAATTTACAGTTTCTTATGTTTTGTACAATTTTCATCCATTTTTACTTTTTTTAGTAAGTATATACACTTGGAAAATGAGCCTGGCTACCATCCCTTGAAAAACAAAGCTCAACACCAAAGCTCAAGCAAACTAAGAACTAAGAACGCGCGGGCGCATAAACACAAGCATGGTTTCCGCTATAGCTGCAAAACTAACTTACTACTTTCGATACTAAACTACAAAACTACAAAAGGCAAAGGGCGGGAAGGTATAGTTTATGTAGTAATAAATAGAAAATAAAAGTGAGTTTTCATTACTTGGGCCGTAGTGAAGGCCTGGTGGTTGGAAATATGTGGACGTGGATGCTGGCATGTTCAAGTAGGAGGAAGGGTCACCATACTCGGGATTGTCGTCATCCTCGTCATACTCAAGCTCACCACCATCATCATTGTCAACATCCTCCATCTTTACATCCGCTATCTCTAGATCATAGCCTATACAGTCAATAACAAAAGCATAAAATCAATCCTCCATTAAATAAACTTCCTCAAGAGAGACAAAAGTCCGGTCATTTCGTCAGTCAGAATTGGAAAAAGAGTCAACTAGCTATAATCATTTCTAATTAATTGTCATGCGCGCAGTCGAAAGTAGCCCGCCATTTTGATTTTGTTAGTAACTTCTGATGAAGGTTTTTGAATAAATTAGCTAACCTCGCTCTGCTCCTGTGGACGATTCGTCAAAGTTTTGACCTTGTTCAGAGAAACCACCAGAGCTCTGTGTGGGAAACAATAAAATAAAAGTGAGTGAGCTTGACCTAGAAGTGTCACTTATGAATTCTTTATACCAGCTCAGAGTCGGCACTGCCACCTCCATCTCGTCTCTCCTTGTCCAGCCCAGTGTCAAGACTTTGTGATTTGGGCGTGTTCCCTGCCGTAAGCGTTGGTAGTCCTGATCTTGACCCGGATGACCCAGGTGGTGACTTGACCGCTCCATCCTGCCCCGTAGCAACCGCAGTTCCATCATCTAAAGATCGACTCACTGAAGCACCAACACCAGACTCAAACGACCCACTTGTGGAAAGGTCACCTACGAAAATAAAATATGCATTCAGAATAAAATGAAATCCGATAAGGCAGAGTTTTTCCTCTGTTTAATGACGTACCATTTGTACTCTGTGAAGTTGAGGCTAGATTTGCTCGTTTCAACCTTTTCCGAGGTACGTCAGCCGGGAGAGTATCGGATTCTCCAGACGTCCACGGAGAGGATGGCTGATGTTGACGGGAATTAGAATGTTCTGAATTTTTAGACCCACCGACACGCTTGAGCTCATCGGCCGGAACCTCAGCTAACCCCTTTACTTGGAGCGTACCAGCAGTCTGCATATAAAAATATGTAAATATTAATTTCCTGTTAATTACTCATAGTATTCAAAAAGTTCTTACAGCTAGAATACTATTCATCCGATCTTGCGCAATATTGACTTCTCCGTTGTAAATAAAGTTGATGATTGTCTTGAGGTCAGCATACTGGACATCTTTCAGAATCACAATTGGATGTTTGCAAGGATTGTTTTCAAATACGTGCTGAAAAATTAAAATTTTGAAATTCATCATCATGGCTTTCAACACTCGGTGCCTTTCATTTCCTTCTGCTTTTATGCACACACGATTAAATATCAAGACAACTTGAGAAGGGGAAGAAGGCAATGACCTCGTTACAGTTTTGCGTTAAAAAAACATCGCGCAGCTTTCTCGTCAAGCTAGATTACAATTGAACATTTTATATCCACTTTATCTCTCAGCATCAGCCATTGAATTGGCAACAGAAGCAACAATATTATTTGAACGAACTGGTTGCAGTGTAGTGTGAAGTTAAAAACGCCCTGCGGCCAAATTCCTAAACAAGTTAAGCAAAAAATGTGCGATTCACAATTTAAGAACGCCATCATCAAAATCCTTGGAAGGGGAGCTTAGCTCCCCATCTTGCAAAAAGGAACATGGACACTAATTCTTTGAAATCATTCCAAACTGTCGAGACAGTCTCAATTGACGGGGGACTGGTCAATAATAAAACTTAGAAATAAAAATGTCCATTCCAGCTCCGTGTGTAGGAGAAAAAAAAAGTAAATCAATAGAAATGCCAAGGACAGGACTCCCTGGTTCTTATCATTCTCAATTCATTGGAGTCAGGACTAATCAAATTGTCCAAAAAATACATGATGAATGAATCAAAAAATTCAAAAGAAATTAGTCATACATTTGTAATCGTGTGGAATTGGCAAAAATCCTATTGAAACTGGCAAAAGCGAAAAGCCTGTATGGTACATTCCAAAGTATAGGAATGAATAGCAAGCCTTTTTTAACCAAAAACTTTCCCTAATAATTCCTGAATCGTAATTCATGTAATTAGGGGAGTACAATTAAGTCTCTGGCTTACAATTAATTAGTTTCCGCCCTACTTCTTTGTACTTTCGTCTCAATGCAATACACACATGGAACTTATGAAAAATTGCAGAGACGCAGAGAATTGATAATGAGCCGCCTAATTTGGAGGTTTAATCGATTAAAAATCCTTTTGGACAAACATTAGACGCATGCTTCTAATTCATAATTCCTTTGGGACAAACGCTAGCAATTAAAAATGTTCCACGTGCGCGTGGGCGTGGTATAGTCGAATTTGAAGGGCCATGCGACTGATTTACTGCGACTAATAAAAAGGAACTTTTGAACCGGAAGTACTTTATTAGATTTTGTAAATGAATCAACGAACCTGGAAGTACGGACTACAGGCTGACAGGACAAGTTTATGTGCCTGTATTTTGCGTCCCTCACTTGACACGAGTGTAACGTCTACGAATGACTCCTTAGCGAGTAGACTTGTGAAGAATGTGACAAGATTTGGTTGATGATTGTTCCAGCGAAGACAGTATTCTCGCATACTGGCCAATGGGGGTGGACGATGATGTCTCTGCTGGTCACTTGTTCCACGATTAAGTAAACTGTTTAGATTAGGATTGTTCCCGACGCTGTTTGGATTGGAACTTCGTTCCGTCGTGGGCGCAGTCGCTGTGGCCATGTCCCTCCAGTGTCCGGAGTCTTGATTGACCTCTGACCTTTATTTTTGATCGTGTTGCGTGTGTCTGAGAGTGGGTCAGTTTCCTTCCGCCATTTGCGATTTCCAATTTCCAATGGTAAGTATAAGTATATTTGTGTGTCGTTAATTCTGAACAAGGAGACACTGACGGGGTTTGATTGGGTGTTTTGTGATTTCCAAGACTGCACGTTCCTATTTCTAAAAGTTGAAAAGTGGAAGTGATCAGGTGGCAGCCCCTCTGTCTATAACCAACTAACAAACGACGCTACAAGTCCCTTCTTCAATTCACAATTTCAACCTGTTTGTTCTGACTTTAGTGACGATGACGCTTCCCCACTGACTGCCTTTAGACTGGTAAGTGCAAATGTAAAAATAATATAACGAGGGGATCTTATTGGAAACGCAATGGGAGGGAGAACTGTTTGAACGGTGATGGAACAATGGGAATTTCCACGTTCTGAACGGGTGGTTCCAAATGGCTATATGGAACATTCCAATATGGAAATTCACTTTCCATGATTCCTCGTGCTCTTTTTCTTCTTCTGTTTGAATATCCGAATTCAATGGAAAACAACTCGAAGGTCCCTTCATCCTCATTGGCCACTCCAGCAAAACTGTTCAAGACGTCATAACATCAGAAACAGGGCCGGAACAACACCTCTTGATCTCAACAATTTCTAATTATTCTCGAAAATAACAAAACAAAACTACAAATAAATTCCATAGTGTAAAATCTAACAAGTTAAAAGAAACCATGAGGCGTAGGATCACTGATGAGGCCCTTCATTATAAAGTTAAGGGTCTCAAATGGTTTTACTAATGCCTCGTGGTTTTTTGTAACTTGCTAGATTTTACACAAAGATAAAGTTGAACAAAGTGGGAATTAATTATTGCGTTGATTTTGAAATAAACGTTGGGTTGATAAAATAATAAAAGGAGGCGCCATTTTTTGAACATCACGTGCACGCTGTTCTTTGGTCTCGGAAATTCATGNTTTTGAACATCACGTGCACGCTGTTCTTTGGTCTCGGAAATTCATGTGAATCAAGCACTTCAGAAATTCAATTCGCCATCATGTTTTTTGCTTCTGCGTGAATTACGCTAATTACCTTATCCTTATTTAGTTTAATTTATTTAGATAATGTAGAATCTTAATTAGTTTTTATTAAATTAAGAAAAATATTATGCTTTGATTAATGCTTTGGAGAGGCCGCATTCTGCGGAGCTTATTCTACTTTGTCAGACTGAATCAACACACAGCTTGAATCTACTACGACTATTTTACAACAAATCCAACTAATGTAGAATTGACAAATAGTGGTGATAGTTTTCCATGTAAAACTAGTAATCCTAACTTTATTTCCTTCTCTATTTTTACATTATAAGTGCTGTGTGACAACTCAGCACATTTGACATGTCACATGTCAAAATACTCAAAATAAATTTCAAAATGGATCTCAAAATAGAATTTGATTTTGATCACTCGAGGTTTTGCTGAACGGTAGCATGTTGGCTAGATTGATGTAATGGATCTAAATCCTCAAAGAACTACAGATCACTACAAAACTAGGATTTAAAAATCTTAAGAAAAAGTCATACATTTCCCATTTGTTTAAATTAGTACATTTGTGTAATATATTGGTGTACTTTGTGTCTTGGTGCCGGCCCTGTTTGTCCTTGTGAATTTGGTGGGTTTGCCCTTTTCGAAAGGAAAAGTGTAATTTAGACGAGGGATTTCATACAAAAACCACCTCTCAAAACCCCAATAAATACGTTACACAACATCATCATCGTTGTCTAGAAAAGCCAAAAATTCCACAACCACAGCCAGCATGATTTAACTACAAACTGCTAGTCATTGGTGAGTGTCGACAAGACATAAGAAGAAACTGTTACAAAAACTCTTGATAAGAGCCAAAAAATAATGAACAGGATCATAAAAATCCTAATCTTAAATGTATGGTAAAAAGAGAGAGTTCTTTAACAATCCTCTTTTGTTTTCATCGCACTTGAGTTTAAACGCACATCCTGTTTGGAATTTATTTCTTTTTTAATTAATAATTCAACTCATTACCGGCTCAAATCAATCCATGAATTTAATCTTTTGGCATCCCAAAGTTCATTTTGAAATTGCGATGAGTGTCTGAATAATCTGGTTTGATTGTTGTTAAGTTTGCCTTGTTTGGCGAGTTTATTCAACTTCAGTTTTCCCTTTGTGTTGAATTCAAAGTCTGCTGGGTGGTTGTGGATGCAATAAAATGAATGCAAATGTTCAAATCTGCAGAGCCTTTGGAGCACACAAGAGAACTTATTAAAAAGTGACGCGTGAGGGCAATGACCTCTCCCTCATTTCCCAACTTCAACAACGCGTGTCTTACTTCCCAAACAACATTAACCATTTCCACTTTCATTTCAAACATTTTCACATTTGCACAATGCTCCATTGTTTTTCTATTTTAAATCATTGCAGAAATTAAATCCGGCATAATCCTATGAAGATGAACTTCTACTTGCGACCACCAGAAGGGACAGTTCCAGCCCATTTATTCCAAATATATGCAGAGTCACGTCTCAAATTCTTAATTGCCTTGAGGAAAAGGCCAAATGTCTCAATTGAGGAAGTACTCAAGGAAAATGCACTGGAAATTGCAAGGCTGGAAGCCGTCATTCCTGGCACACTTAACGACAGAGTTGCCCACTACGCCCTCAGGTGAGGACAAATTGAAAAAACAGTTTTTCAAAATGCAACGTTTTACATTTATCTTTTTTTAGGAGCATAGCCGCATTTGACCCGAATTTCATAAAATGCGTGCAGTCATTGGAGCATGAGTTTTTCCGGCGTCGATTGCAAAATAGCGAATCAGGGAAGTCGGTGGATGACACAATTCGTCAATTGCTTCGACAATTGCGACATTTTGTTCCGTTCTTGTCCAGTCTCTCGGCAGGGGCTGCAGGACTCAAGTTGAATGCTCATGCGCAGTTCCTAGAGTCAGCGTCAAAAGTATTATTACAAATTGTGAAGCGACGCATGACTTTGTGCACAACTGCTGGAAGCAAGTGCAGCGCAAATGGAAAGAAATGCTCAATTTTAGTTCCCTGGACACAAGTGTTGCCATTCGTGGCCAAAATGAAAGTGACTTTGACCAATGGCGAGGCTGAGCTTCGTTGTGAACAGGTCCATGCTTATTTCTGCCTGGTTTTTAATCGCCTATTTGAAACCAGCATGGACGTGATGAGATCTACTGATTGCTGGAACCGGATTCAAAATGACACTAGGCTGGAAGAAGGGTCATTTGTGCTTCGTCAAATGCTGCAAGCGCATGGCTATAACTTTGACTCTCAAGTATCGTTTGGACAGGCAGTTGCAGCCGGAGACGCACTTGACTATGACACTTTGGTGAAAACAATCGACAAGTTTCCACCATGTATGAGTGGTATGGTCAGAAGTTTAAGACGACACCATCGACTCTGCCACCACCCCCGTGTCCAGCTGACACTCTTTCTGAAATCGATTTTTGTCAGTGTCGAAGCAACTTTGCGACTCCTTCAGGAGGAATATTCGCAGCCCCTGGTGTCAGGCAGAGGGCACACATGCGAACATTCTTGGCAAAAGGACAGTCGCCGTTACATTTACGGAACAAGACATTTGTATGGATTTGAAGGATCCCGGAAGAACTATGCCCCACATCCCTGCTCGACGATTCAGGTAAACTTAATTTTCATTTTTGGTAATATCGTCAATTGACATGATTTTTCGTGTATTGTGTACATTAGAGTACAGCTACATTCTCGGGATGCGGCGGATGTCCATTTGTTCTTCGTGATCAGAAACAGTTTGAAATTTTGAGTGGTGACTTGAATGATGAATCCAGTGCGAGGGAATTTGTGGATGGAATCCAGCGGATGAAGAAGAGTGGTGATGAATCCCTATCCCCAATTGAGACTTGTCATGAATATTTATGGTTCAAAGTGAGTCAGCGGCGTCGATTATTGAAGGGAAGTGAAGCATATCAGGGTAGTGAAGTTGGCAATATCTCCTCCTGCAGGAGAACAAAAGGTGGTGATAACGAGACTCGAAATATTCCAATCATTTCAAAACCAACTGATTTTTATACAATTATTAAAACACTATTATGATTACAGGAATTACAAGTTACCTTATTTCTCAAGCAGATATTTTTCATAAAGGGATGCACGCTCGTCAGAAAGGAAATTAGGCACAAAATGCACCGGCACAATTTCACTAAATCCTTCCTCAACCGTCGGTTCTTGGAAATTCGAATCTAAAAAAATCCACAGTTTAATTTTCAACGAATTCCAAATAATTTTTATTAAGTTACTTGAAGGTGTGAAATGCAACGTCCGGGATAGAGTTTGGAAGGTCCCCAATCAGGTACCGAAACTACAAAAAAACATTACTGAAGTTATAGGGATAAAATTCAAGAAAAGCATTTTAATATTTTAGTATTTTTACCTTGTTGTTGTGCAGCGCATGGGCGTGGTCGACCATGAATCGGAAACACCGTGATGGACAACGGTTGTAGTTTTTAGTAATTTTAAGAAAAGCTTCACGATCCTTTACACTCGGATTCGTATTGTCAATTACGACCTTAAAAATACATTGAAGTCAAATTACTTTGCAGCTTCTTGAATTTACTATGAAAATAAACCTTGACTCATACCGATTTCCCATCACGCAAAGCAGCTTCAGTAGCTTGGATACACTTTGGTATGGTCTTCAATGTATCGCGATTGATGTGGACGTAGCCCTTGGGTAGCAATACTGATTTCACAAAAGATGATTTTCCTGATGCCGGAAACCCTATGATGATTACCATCTGCAAACAAGAACAAAACCATGACACGATGGTAGAAAAATTAGTTTCCTTTTTACCTCCTGTGAGCTTGGATATTGGATGTGGTCATTTGACGGAGCTGAATTGATGAATTTCTTTGGCTGGAATAAAGGAAGTGGACAAGCTGGATGCTTTGCACCGTTGAAGAATTCCTCCGGGACTTTGAATGAAATTCCGATGTTGAGAGCAAACAAATGATCAGATTTGGAATGGTCCTTTGGACGGCCTGCTGCATCTCCACAGTAAAAGGATCTCGCAAGATCTGGCTCAATACCTTGATTGAATTTCTGGACAAGGGTGTCCCACGCCCCTGTCATTGGCTTTCTGTACTGGTCCTTCTTCGTGGCAATAAAAACAAGAACCGGGGTGCCAAATTGCCTTGTGATGATTTCGATTTTCCGTTTGAATGGAGGAATATCAGAAGCACTCTTGATACCATTTTGATTGGTGAAGATGACAAACTTGAAATCGGAATTTGCTGCAAAGAAGGTCTTCACTTTCGTTACAATAGTAGGATAGAGAAATGTCCAGTCTTCATTGTCCTTGGGGAAAACTCGACCCGACTTGGTTTTGATCAGAGTGCCATCCAAGTCAAAAGCAGCAACGCATTCCTTTGATTCTGAAATGCTCTCTCCATTCTTGTAAACGAAGAAGTCATCACCCTTAATTGATTCCCAGTCTCCTACCACCGAGAGCAATGAATCCTTCTTGAATTGGTCAGCAGATGAGGATGATGCGCTACCCCTTGGAAGGAACATTTTCGGGATTTTTGGAGCTGGGGCATCCCCATTCTTATTCATTCCCTGCTTTGACATGAGTCCAGAACCATCAGCTGTAGAATCACCTTCTTCAAAAGTAACGGTGTATCGGTATGAACTGACTAAAGTAGTTGGTGGATTTGGCAAGCAGAGTTCGACAGTGTCTCCACCTTCAGCAGTTACTGTCAATCCCATCCGGATTGGTTTCCCATTGTGTCCTGCGTTGTTTGGCCCAATTTGCTTGATATTTACCCTTCGTCGGCTCAAGTCTAACTTTGCTTCAACTGTAATTCAAGAATTTAGTGTTAATGTGTAAGGTTACATATCTCAGCTGTGCCCTTACTTTGTCTTCGAGAGACACGATGGTCTTTAATTTTAGTCACAGGTCCTCTTCCAATGACAATGGTTTCCAAGTCTTTCAGTTCAATTGATGGGTACTTGTCATCAGCACTCTTTAGCAGTGAGGTCACTTTTGATGTTACTCCTTGCAATACATTCTAAAAACGATTATAATTAAAAATCAAAAATTAACGGAAGGAAAACCATAAAAAGTCAAACTGTTTACCTTCTTGCCAAATGAAGACCCAGCTAACATTCTTCAAATTAATGGTCTCAAATACTAGTCGGAACACCCAACACGGTGATTCAGCATGATTAATCAGCCATTATCAGCGATAAGATAATTCACAAAAAAAAGATCAAAAGCGAAAGCTAATTTTCAACAACAAAACATTGCAAAAATTGGAAACAAAAAATCAGCGACAAGTCCAGGGCCGCCGCGCCGGGGGCTGAAATGTGTTGGGCAAATCAATTTCTAATTTTAGAATTCAGAATTTGTTCTCCTTTTCTTTTAAAAACAATTAATAAATCCATTACGATACATTATGAGGTCGTGACCTCAAGGTCACAAAATCCGTGTAAAAATAAAGTTCAATAGAATTTTGCACCTGTATGGGGAACTGGCGGGAGTCAAATCAGCCAAATTCAAATTATTTTTTGGGAGGCCACCAGAGCAGAGACGGCGGGCAACAAAGGAACACACAGGACAGGAACACTTGCGCAACAATTGGACAATAAGTACGTACTTAATTACTCAATTAATCGTTGAAATGAGTCATTAATTAAGCAATGTTAATTTGCAGGTCAAGAGAATGAGTGACTCTAACTGTCTTTCTGATTTGCTTCCGGCTTACTACTCCAGGATCTTCCCTGTTCGTCTTATGCATCGATGGCTTTCATATGGAAATGGCAAGTGATCTCAATTAATTAATCAAAAATTAGGTTTATTAGGTTTATTATTATTAATAAACCCTATAAGCATAGGGTTTATTGCACTTGGATTTTTCACGGTGTTGGCGCAGCATAGAGATAATGAATTTAAAAAAATAGAGATTAGGTGGTAACATAACCTGATAGCAGATAGGGTCATTAGCCATTTACTTGTGTTTCCTATTTTTAAACCAAATTATTCTACTTTTTGTAATTTCTTGTGCCAATTTGAGCTTTTATGATTTTCGCAACATCGCAACTCCACCTCAATGTGAGTTATTTCCTTCTCAGTTCTCTGTATGGGGATATAGCACAGTGGTAGTGCGCCTGTTTCGCATACAGGAGGTCCGGGATTCGATCTCCCGTATCTCCAGTAACTTTTTGTTTTCATTTGTCAACTTTTTGGACCAATTTCTGCGAAGAATTGGAACGAATTGGTTCAATTTTGACAATGGCATGGTGATGGTTAATTGTTTTTATTTTTAGACGAATCCACTTTTGCCAATCGGGAATTTTCATTCGTCCTCGCTGGAGATGTTTACGTTCGTTACCAATCCTTTGCAAATGCTGACGAATTTAGTAAAGAACTGTTGAGGAAGAAACCAGAGAAGATTGACATTGGAGCTGTTTTCAACATGAAGCCGAAGATGAGAGATACTTCAGGAGAATTCCAACCAATACAAAAAGAGTATTTAACTTGCTTATAATGTCAACAAAGGAATGGGTTGATAATTCTCGTCTACCTTTTCTAGGTTCGTCTTGGATATTGATTTGACAGACTACGATGATATCCGGACGTGTTGCGATGGTGCTAAAGTCTGTCCAAAATGCTGGAAGTTTATGGCCGTGGCTGTAGAGATTCTGGACTCGGCTTTGAGAGGTGACCAGTCTCTGTCAGCTTGTCATGATTCAAAGTTGTAATTATTTTCTAGATGACTTTGGATTCAAGCATTTGCTCTGGGTCTTTAGCGGACGTCGTGGAATTCATTGCTGGGTTTGTGATGAAGTGGCAAGATTCTTGGACAGCTCTGGTCGCTCTGCTATTATTGAATACCTTAGTGTAAATATTTTTGCTTTGAATGGGCTGATGTTAGTTTTGACTTTACTTTGATTGCATCCAACAGGTGATTCGAGGTGGCGAAAATCAATCAAAGAAAGTTAAATTAAACGACCATGTTCATCCATCCATTATGTAAGGACTGGATTTGAAAACCAATTAGCCAAATGTTGATCTGGGATTTGTAATTGTAGGAGAGCTTTGGACATCATTGGGAATTACTTTGACACCATATGTATTGAAGAGCAGGGTATTTTTGGCAAAGGTCAGGAGAAGAATTTGGAAGTTTTGCCAGAAGAACTGAAGCCAAAGGTCAAAAGTGTGGACGGCACGAGGAGTCGATGGAATGCCATTGACGCTTGGGTCAGAGAAAAGGTAATTCGCTAATTCCCAAATCTTTTGTTTCGATGTTTAATGATATTCACGTTTCCTCAGAATGCGGACAAGAGCATCAAAATATGGAATAAGCCTAAAATCCAGGATGAAATCAAACTTCAATTCTGCTATCCACGTCTCGACGTCAATGTTTCCAAGGGCCTCAACCACTTGCTAAAATCTCCATTCTGTGTCCATCCCAAAACTGGAAAGATCTGCGTCCCATTCGACCCAAAGAAGGTCCACGACTTCAACATTTCAAATGTTCCAACACTCTCGTAAGACCATTCCTCAGTTTTTTTTTTTAAATGCAAAGCATGCTACAACTCCACTGTATTTAACAGTGGTGTTATGGAGGAGATCAATGCCCATGATGCGAAGAACACAAAGGCCACCAATGTCAGCGACTGGAAGAAAACATCACTCGGGCCATACATGGAAATATTCAGTACCTTTGTCAAAGAACTGGAACGAAGCAACCTCATTGTGAAAAAGGAAATCTCTGATGGTGAGTTAAGCATGACTTAATTTTTCTCCCATTAACAGCTTAACAGAAAATGACGTTATTTTCTTTTTCTGTATTTCAGAGATCAGTATGGAATTCTAAAGCTGTTTGAAACTCTATGAACATTTGGATTCCGGAAATTGTAAAATGTATTTGAAGTTATTTTCTAATTTTCACCTTGTAAGGGTAACATTTTGTAATTTAACTTCAAGCCTTACTTTTATATGGTATTAGGGGTACATTCTTCCAAAAGCACAAAGTAAATTGGAACATTAATCCTGGCTTTTGAAGGCAATTTAGTATTCAATTTCATGGGGACATCGCTCAGTGGTTCAGAGTGCGTGCTCCAATTCCGAGATTCCAAGTTATAATTTTTTTTCTAATAGATGACTTTGGATTCAAACATTTGCTCTGGGTCTTTAGCGGACGTCGTGGAATTCATTGCTGGGTTTGTGATGAAATGGCACGATTTCGTTGTAAGGATAACATATTTTGTAATTTAACTTCAAGCCTTACTTTTATATGGTATTAGGGGTCTTATTACTTAGGGGTATTATTTCTTGCAAAAGCACAAAGTAAATTGGAACATTAATCCTGGTTTTTGAATGCAATTTAGTTCGGTGATTCAATGTAATGTTTTATGCTTTCATTATTCGTCATTGGATTTGAACCAAATCGTCGTTGTAAGATGTAGGAACGACTCAATTCTTTGATTTGCAATAGGCGTGGATATCTTCATATTCTTGTTCTTTACATTTGTATCCATACACGCGTCCAAAATTCTCTTTGACATATGGACATAGCCAATCTGCTTGTTCGTCACAATCGAGGAGGTATTTGGGATCTCCAAAAACGGTTCCAACGTATATGAACAACCCACCGTTGTCAAAGAATTCCTTGAATACCACCTCGGGTAAATATGTCATGTCTTCCATAGTCATCTAAAAAAATACGACACCCTGGAGCCATCCCGCTGAAAGCTTTTGGAGAAATTGAATTCGGCGTGAGTTTGTTTCCTGACAAAATGAGGTTTTCCAATTTCCTTAAAGATGAGAAAGCATAGGGTCCAATAGACTGAATTCCAGAGTTAGTCAAATAGGCATAAGCGAGTGCCGACGGTTCAAACGCCCTGTCTGGTATGGAGTCTATCACATTGCGAAGGGCTCGCAACATAAATACTTTGCTGAACTTGTTGAGCAGTTCAAAGGCCGCAGAGGCTGGTGCAAAGGTGTGGCCGATTATATCCAGGCTACCTGTGTAGTCATAAGTCCCTGGAAAGGCGTTGGGATGAATGCCGGAGAACTTTTGGTTACTGGTAATATAGACAGCGTTGAATTTCAAGCGCTCAATGGTATTGGCTGGAATCATTTGTGGGGACCGGAGAGATGTGCCATTGATGTCTAATGAAAAGAATACGGCGTTGTCATCGTTGACTGCGTCAGCAACTTCGTCGAATGTCTTCTTCATGTCCCATGGGCTGCCATCAGATGGACCGCTGCAACGTAATCTGTTCATCTTGAGCTGGTCGTACTCGCAAGTACAAGTGGATGGGAGACCTTGCTGTGGACAAAGGTTTTCCTGACCGGCAATCAAAGTTGCCAACAGTAAGAGAATGCCAACTTTCATGGTCGTCTAAGCTGGTCGTACTCGCAAGTACAAGTGGATGGGAGACCTTGCTGTGGACAAAGGTTTTCCTGACCGGCAATCAAAGTTGCCAACAGTAAGAGAATGCCAAACTTTCATGGTCGTCTGCCTCATTTTTGGAGTTGGTATGGTGTGTTCCTTGCGATTTGGAATTGGTACTGATAATGTTTCGCCAGTGCACCTGAAATATATAGTGAAAGCATTTCCTGCACGATTACGGAGGACCTTGTTGTTTAATTTTACATTAGATGACGATTAGATTAGACAGACGATAGGAGGTACAGTTTCCTAGTAAATACAACTTGAATTGTGGCAAATTAACTGACGTAATGACACTTAATTCAGAATTATAGATTAACAGTAACTGTCCATGATTAAAAATTATAAGATATTTGAGTTATGAATGAAGCGACTCCACTTCAGAAGGGTTTTACGCAATTCAGTTTAGTAATAGCACGTCAGCAATGCAAAGTTGAAAAGTACTAAGCGTGTCACTGCAATAAGGTGTCTCTCAGTTGAATTGAAATGCATGACTAAAGAGGCGCCACTTCCGGTGAATGCCTTTAAGATATTTAAATCCAACTGTCCTGTACTGTTGCTGAGCTCGAAACGGAAGGCTTGGACCCACACATTCGAAACCATTGTTACGGGGAGGCCCTTTGGTGGAGGAAACGGGTGGGAAGAAATTCACAGGGCCTCCCCGTATCAGTAATGCATGACTAAAGAGGCGCCACTTCCGGTGAATGCCTTTAAGATATTTAAATCCAACTGTCCTGTACTTATAGCAACTAAATTGACATTCTAGCATTCATATTAGTTCAAATCATTCGTCCTAGAAATCAACATTTACGTCATACACAATTATATTAGTTCTGGGATGAAAAAGGGTTTTGATCTATTCTTAGAAAGCTCTATAGCAAGCGCAGGTGAAGTGTCGAGAAGAATTGACCCTTATATTGGAAACGGTTACCACAAGGTTACTGGTTTTGGAGCAGACTAATTCATTTCCAGAATAATTTTTGGTTTTGTTCAACTTTAGCATTTAACGGACTGTTAATTTTCCAAAATAGTTAAGTTTAATATTCTTAACAATATTCTTTTAATAGCACATAATTTGAAACTTTTGTATATTTCTCTATTTGAATAATGTTAGGCTTTGTTTCCATTCGAAAATACCTACAATAATAACAGTACCGTCGCTGAAAAAATTGTATATCATTAACCACTAACAAAACCTGGCATTAAAGGCTTAGGTGAACCCCTTGTAAAGAACGAATTTAGAGGTAATTATACACCCCCACGAAGATATACCATAAAGATACACAGAGTTAGATAAACATCGGCCTTTTATTATTTGGAAGTAACTTATACCACAAGCTACTTGGGGCTTCAGTCACTCTAGGATTTGCGTATTCATCGCTTCATCAAAGGCATGATGGAACCAACTAAACTTTTTGCTTTTGTCCTACCGTTGGTTTGCCATAGTTTAAAATTAACTGGGTTTGATAATTGTGATATCCTGGTTGTGCATTACCGTAATCTCTCTTACTTTGAACAAATAGTATTGCCAAGTATGGCACTCAGGTACGACGAAAACTCTGACAGTAGTCTACTGAACTTATCTCTGTCAAAATACAAGTCCCGTTGGATGGAAAGTAAAAGGAAATGTGTATCAATATTTCTCATTTACCCACTTACTTTACAAGACATTACTTTCGTACAACAGAGGCTAATATGGCTTGGAGAATGTATCAAGTTCAAAAGTAGTTTCCGTAAGAAGGGTGACTATTGCTACTCAAACTATGTCTACTTGACCATCCTTCGTCAGGAATTTGCAATATGGAGTATAGATGCAGATTATTCATGGTGAGTTATTCAAACTAGTCAAGTTGTAGTTAAACTTGTAGTTTAAATGGTTCTGATTCAACAGGAAAGGTGGCAATAGTGATATTGGCACGTATCGATTACCAATTGCACTTTTGAATACTCGGAATTTGTCGCAAGAATTGGTGATTAGGATATTCCAACCTTGCCTTTCGAATGTTAGCATTGAGCCTTCATACAAAGGACAAGTTTTGACGAATCGACGCATATACGATTATCTTCACCAAGCCATTTTGCTCAATGCTTGTCCAGTTATTTGGTCATTTTATAAATACTACTCACCTTACAATGTACAATCAAACATTGCACAGTCACCGATCTTAGGTCCTATCAGACTACCAGTGTTTCCGGAATCAATACTAAGGTATGCATTTTCCATTTCAAACACTTCACTCCAATTGCCTGATCAATCAATGCAAAGAGATATAAGGTTTGAGTCAAAGCCGGTAGTAGAAGCTCGCAACTCTAGATTACTTGTTGAAGTTGAAATTTCGCCAATACGTCATGGTATCCAAGAACCCCATAATGGTGACGAGAGTTATGAATTCGTTGTTTCTATTTCCGATTTTAATTTTTTGTCGTGTGATGGAAATTCACAGTTCCTTAATCTTGGGGTATTTGCAGCACCATTTGACCTTAGTACGTGGACCATGTTGTTTTCTACGTACATTTGCACTACAATAATTCTTATTCTAACTTCAGTCTATCACAAAACTAAAGCTAAACTTGACTCTCTATTCACACATTTTCAAATTCTTTTTGAGCAAAGTATCAAAATCTCAAATATTTTCATCCGAAGCTCCAGTCGGAAGTATTTCCTTGGAAGTTTGCTTCTTGGAAGCTTGGTTTTGACCAACTCGTACAAAGGAATTATCACATCAGACACTACTTCGCCAATTCCAAAATCACATCTGGAGACAATAGAAGAAGCCTTAAACAACACTTACTCGCTTTATGTTCCGATTGACCCTTTAGACCGGCAAAGGGTAGTTACTAGTTGGTACTATAAGGAAGGTATGATGGACTATGTGAAGGCAGACATTTTAAATAGAAATTCTCAACTGAGAATGAAAAGCAAATTCCTTCAAGGTTTACGAGCAGAAAGCAATACTGACTATTCTAAAAAAGGAAGTGTCAACGTTTCTTTTGTGAACCAACTGTACTCCCGTGTTTATGAGAGCTTCATCTTCTACCCAACTGGAGAAACGTTTGAAGATGAAATGAGGAAATGTAACAAATCCTACTACGCAGGTGATAAATTGGAATTGGAAAAGATTATGCTTTCCCTTGACTCAATGTTTGGATCGCTTCATTTCTATTTGGGTTCAGACAAGTTCATGGAACGATTTCGAGTGGTGCAAATATGCAAAATAGCTTGGGATCGAATGGGAATCGTTCGCAGAAGATTTCAATCCATAATTCACTCGGGTATTTATGAACATGTTAAAACCAACTTTGATCCAACGGTTGACGTTTCCCATTGGATTAAGTGGAAAAAAAGATTTAAGAATACGCAGTTTAGAACTGTTAGTCTTGAAAGTAATTACGTCCTTTGCAGTTTCATTTTCTACTCTATTGGAATTGCGGTTGCCATTTTCATTTTCCTACTGCACGATATCCTGTTTCACTTGTTTTCAAAGAAGTAACACCAACAAACAGTTCCAAGTAGAACCACAGTTTATATTGAATTCGTGTAAATAATGTATAAAAACTTAGCAATGGGATTACTAAATCTACAATACTAGGGAAAATAAGTTATGACTGAGTTTTTCAATTCAAGATTTTTCTTGAAACTAACTTTTCCAGAACACTTGCTTTACTTTCAGTGATCTGTATTGAAACACTAGTCTATTAAGTTGTGAATGCATCAGTTTTTAAGTGGTTAGTGTGTTATTAGGAGTTTCAGAGGGAGGGCCAGCCAGCCGCCTGGCTGGATGCTACTGCATTATATCTGTAGATGGCGACATGCAGCTCTACCCACCTGCTGAAACTAACAAACTTTACGTTTCTGTTTCTAAAATAAACCGGAGTACCCGGAGACATACCAGATTAGGATAATTCAAGACTGGATTGGACAAAATGGAAAAGCGTAAACGACAAAGTAATTGAAATGATGATGATGAAATTGCTGCTACAATTAAGTGTGTGAGGTATGGAATGTGAGGTCTCGTACATGCGTGGATGAAACATTATTCTCCCGATGCAGATCTTGGACTGTTGCAGATCAAATTAAGCACCGGGAATTAAGCATGGGAACATAAGTATGAATAGTGGAGTAAGTAACTTATACTGGAATAATTCAAGAATTAAAATATTTATTTATCGTTTGTCCAAATTAGATTATGTAGATATTATAAGAATTCCTTAGTTGCCGAGGTGGATGCAATAGACTTCTTCTGGGTATGATTCCACCTCAAATGAAGGCGTTGGAGTCATGTAGACGTAGATGGTGTTTTGCTTTGGTACGAACACAGCAGCAACCGACTCAACAGAAGATATTTTGAATTCAAGATCCATGATTTCCAGTCCCCTTGTGGCGTGATCGAACCTTCCAAACTTCCTGACTCCTGCTTGATTACCGATCAGTATGGATTTCCCATTTCCAAGGTACAGAGCAGCTTCTACTCGCCCAAAAGGAACCCCCAACGGGAAACTCTCCGCTCCAGAAATATATAATGGGTCAATCTTGGTGGTTCTCGCAGATTCGAATTTGAAGACATGTGAACCATCAAAGACTCCTGGTTCAGCAGTTTGCGTTGAATGTCCAACGACGTGAATGGCGTTTGCAGTTGCGTTGTAGAGCATTACTTCGCCATTATGTTCATCAAACAGGAAAATTGTCCCATGACTCGATGTACACAGCAGCCACTGGCCAAACGTAGGAGTTTTCCAATGGGACTTTAACGGAAACTGGGTTTGGGTTTTGGATGTTGAATCTGAAGAGTCCGTCTGGAACGAAGGTGTTGTCGATTGCGCCAAAGTGGAAGATATCGCCATTTTTGCCAAGGACGGGTGAGCCACCTCTGACCCCATGATGATAGTGGCCAACTACTTCTGATTCCTTCGTGTTGACATCGAGTCGGAGTACTTCAGTTGACTCAACGCTTCTGTAAGGTTTCCCACCCAAGAAGTAGATTCCGTTGTCCCCATCGTACACCAATCCAGGGTTGGCTTTTCCCACGGGAATCTTTGCACATACCTTTGGCTCAAGAGCGCCGGAGCTGGATATGGCCAAAGCCACTAAAATATTAACAAACATAAAGTTTTTTGAAAACATTTTTGTTCTGAGTTTCTCAATGTCCAGTGAAAAAGAGAGAAGTGTGGAATAATATCGACTTGATGAAGATGGGTTGGTTTTATAGGCCACAAAAAGATTATCTCCAATTCTACACAATCTCTTCATGGAGGACATTTACAAGTAAACGTACACTATGGGAGTGGTTCTTCAAAAGAATTTATCCATCGACGTTCTGAAGAGGGGAGAGACATCCTTCCATGCGCGTTGTTTTCCAGTTTGTCATGTCATGACACTTTACTTTCTGTAGCCAATGTACCAAAATGATTCCTATAATCTGATTTGGCAGATAAAATTTGGAAAAAATAGTTCCATTGAATTCCTTCAAACTACTTCAGGTCTATTAGGAATTAGGTATACGTGACATGAATTTCTTTTTTCATTGTCATTTGATATGTAGCTCATACGTTACAGTAGGAAAAATTGTGTACCATTCATAAGGAGCCTTTAACTAATGTTGAGCAAGCATCTTTCTTAAATACCGCCATTCTCAACCATTGCATTATCAGCGGTTTTGAATTTCTATTTTCCATAAATAAACCCAAGGACTCATGAGATGCGAAAGACTCTTTACATACCACACGGGAGTTTAGCGCCTGTATTACTGAGAATAATGAAACCACTTCCAGTATTGCCAAACGGGGAACAGAAATGGCAAATAAGCAAACAGATAAGAGTATTCGAATGACTATATAGTTGCACCATGTGCATGACTGGTTCGTCCTAAGTATTCGGAAGCAGAATTCCCAATAAATACTTGAGGTGATCGAGAGAAGGACAGGAAACAAGTTATGGCACCATTATAAAATAAAATACTAAACTTTGACCTCTTGCTCCACACACCGATGTTCTTTCTTGAAGTTTGTCTTCCGCCGTTCTAATACACATTTTGGTTAACACCTGGTAACTGTCAAACAAAGTTTTACTTACATTAAACTTACCTTGAATATTAAAGTTGCGATAGTAAAAACAATTTCCCTTTTGCAATTTCTACCAATATCCAACTGACGAACAGGCAACATGATCCTATCAAACTGACAAGTTATGAGGGACACCATATAAGGTAAAAGAGGTGATGATTGGGGATTGCTTCCAAGGATCAGTTCGCACAGAAGGACGGGTGAAATAAGTTCTCTTCAGTTCTTGATGTTCAGCCATCCTATCCACAAAGTACTCTCCAGCATATTCCGTAGATGCTGCCAATCTAAAGTAAATTGTATAAGTTGTAAATTGATTCTAATTACATTCAATAATTCGAAGTTACTGGTTCTCCATAATCTCATTTACAGCAACCTGGGCTGATTTTGCTCGACGTTCTGTTGAATTTCTAATTATATATTATATATCATATTCCAATAATTTCAGCAATCCATATTCCAAGGGAATGCTCACCCATAGCCATATACAGTTATTGCTGGTAAAGATCAAACAAATAAGACAGAAAATTCTAATAGAGGTTCAAGTAATCGAATGCGGACGACCTTCTCCAATCTCCATTGAGATTTTTGGTTGGTTCTGACTACAATTGCTTCATTTGATATTCTTTGGAGGTTCTGATGTTCCATGAAATATTTCGTACTTTTCAAGGGATTTATTTATCATAGTCCAATCGATATAAGAAGAAAAAGTTTTTTTGGTGAAAGTGGAAGGTAACTTTTTTTCTCAAATTACTTTGGATAATTGACTGAATGACCTCATTTGACACTAACATTGCTCCGAAATCACTATAACCTGCTTTAAAGTCTAAAACACCACGTAAACCTCCGCTACTTTGTTATAGGTACCCGGGTTGGCACGGCTTTTATTGCAAATTAGTTTTGATTGTGAGCGATTGTGTCAAAAGATAAAATGCAAAATATTTACTTTTTTTTTCTAAATACAGTTCGGGGTGTTGGGTTTGTATTTACACTTGTAGCTCTAGTTGCAGTAAAGTGCTTGCCAAAAGGACGAAAATAATTGTAACAATACAACATTCTAGTAAGATTAGAATGTGGCATGGAGTCGTATTACTCTCTCTCATCTACAAAACTTATTCAATGTGGTTTCTAAATACTAAACTAAATCGTTTCGAGGAGAACCCTTGCTTTAAGAGAATTATACGAAATGGTCAAACAGTTGATTTAAAATATTAGCTTTCTGAACGTGAATTCAGTAAATGGCCGATGAGAGTGTGAATTAATTTGAGGGACGAGTCCAATGTGTCACCGTGTGATGGTAGCGTGAGAGCGTCTCCACGTGTCTACTTCCGTCTCCCTCCTGTGGATGGAAATATTATTAATTATTAGTTAATAATTAGCATTGTACTCATTGACTCTACCTCTGGTACAATGTAGTTGAAAATCAAACGGCGGAGTCTGTGGATTTTCTTCTTGGTTGAAATGTACACAAGTCCCAGAAATGCTTCATTTAGTAACCTTGGCATTCGGTTCTCGTTACTGGACCATTCGCTGCGTGATTTGTCCAATTCCAAAATGGAAAGTGCTGTTTAATTAAAGATTAACAAAGCTGTAAGTGTAAATTAATCGGTTTGTATTTACCTTTCATAGCTCCAAATGGGCTGTTGTTCTCTTCCTCCTGAGGACAAGAGTAAATCGAATCTTCGGTGACAAACATTTCCGGCTTCATTTCGTTTTCGCCAGTAATTAGATTCCATTCCGGATTTGCTACAACCGTCGAAAGACTCGCTATAGTCAATCGAAGGTGTTGCAGATGAGGCAGTTTGGATCCAAATTCTTGCAACAATTCAAGAGATGGGTACGCCAGCGTCAGTTTACGAACTCTTTCAAATATTCTACAAGGACTTAATCCGCGAATAAAATTATTATTTCCTCTGTAAACTAGTACAGTTAGACTGTCAATTGGTACATTATAGTCAACTGGGTAGCAGTAGCCGTGTGTGTGAAATGTGAGCTTTCTCAGTGGCTGCTTCATTAGCCAATCCCAAGTTTTGGGAACCATTCGGTAAGTCACATTAAATGCAATAGTTCGATGGGGCAATTTGTCTAATTCAGAGACTACATTGTCAAACTTTTCTGCATCTCTCATCCACCCCAACGCTACTTTCGTCTGGATCGGCAGTAGCCGATAAATCTCTGGAATTAGGAGAGCTACCCCAGCGTCTTCGTCAACTGGGTGTTCGAAAATCCTTTCTACGTCCCACCTCCAAATGGTCAACTTTTCAAGGCGTGGCGACTTCCGGAGGATATGGGTCATCAGGGGATATACCTTTCCGAACATAACAGATCTGAATTGAAGTTTCCGTAGTTGAGGCCAGGTTGAGTTGCTGAGGACTTCCAAGTCATTGGCCCTTGGACATTTCCAAGAGGGAATAATCCAGAACTTGAGGGACTGTAACATTGGAGCAGATTGGAGAAGAGTCACAATAGTAGGGGTTTCGTCTTCCTTTTCTCCTTCCCAATTGTGGAATCGTGGTTCCAAATCCAGTCTTGAACTCATCTTGGTGAAGAAAATGTATTCCTGGACATGGGACCTTACAAGGTCATTGAAGGCAGTCAAGGAAGCAGACTTGTAGCAGTTGTCCAAATTGATTTTGAACTTTCTGAATGGAAAGTCATTGGAGACAGGGCGCATTAGGTAGTTGAAAGCCTTCAATTCCTTCTCCGTCGAAATCGTAATTGGCTTGTGCGTGTTCCTTAGCACTGCCGTGGCATGACTGTGCAGAGATCTGCTCAGTAAGCGACACGAAGCCAAATCCACGTCCCCGAGGAAAGACAAAATATGAAACAAAACCTGAGAATAATAGTTTCATTCGTTTATAATAATTCATTTGATTAATTACTTTTGTTTGGCTCACTTCCAGTGGTAGTGTGTCCAGTGTCGTTTCCTTTGGTACAAATTCTTCATGTTCATCAGACTTTAAATGATTCCAGGGTCGTGAAAGAGTTTGTCCCATTTTATTGAATTCCAAATAAAGATTGGCGCACTGGGAACACTTTTGGACCTTTTCGAACAAAGGTTGAAGGAAAACTGAAAGGATGAAGGATTTCTGAAACGGTACAGAAACCACTGAAAATATGGAAACGAAACGGGACTTTTATTTTTGTGATATATGGAACACAAAAGCAAACTAAAAGCGTGTGTTACCCCCTCCATTTTTGGTTAATTTTGACCTGAACCTTTTGTCAAAAGGAGTGAAGTATTTAAAATCAGTAATCAGTAATCAATAAAACGAGACATTTCAGATTTGGTATGAATAGGACATGCGCAAAGAACCAATTTCTTTGAACATAGATGGCACTCCTCTTATTCTTGGATTCCATGACTTCATTTTTTCAACATTTTATGGAAAAGAAGAAGAATGTTGATCAATTGTCGTGTTGAAACTGTTGTATTTCCCACTTTATTCAAATAAAATGTGGATTATGAATTAGACGCTTAAGAATTTACGCTTCAAAGTTAGATTATGTGGCATCGTACTCTACGCTTGGAGTGTGGCTCAGAGAACACACACAGTTATAAATACAGACAATTTCCTCTGGAATTGTGAGTTATCTGATGAAATTTTTAGCGTGATTCCGCGTGTTGCCATATCCCAATATTTCTGGAAAGGAAACCATTTTCCACCTCCCTTTAACAGTATTTACTTGTGACTCCTAAGAATATCTGAAACTACGGAACTTTTTTTTTTACTAATTTGAACAATGACAGTAAATCTAATGCTTTCTGCATCTCTACAGGTACGTTCGTACACTTAAAACCAAAAAACACTTCGAATTGTATGGGTATAAAATTCTGCGTCTTCATCATTTCTAAAATCTTTACCTCTACACAAAAATGCGCTCCCTTTCTTTCGCTGATTTGCTCTTCCGTCCACCTGCAGAGCTTTTGCGTCTGTTATGTGTCGCCAAATGGCTGTCAAAGTCCTCTTCGCTTGAGAATCGGACATTGTCTCCTGATCGCTTGAAGTACGCCAGAGACAACTCCTTGTAGTGGTCACTCAAGCTCGAGTCCGAAAAAGTTTTCTCCAATTTTGGAAAACCCGGGGAGGCTGTTGACGTTAGACTTTGACGCAGCGCCCCCTTTTGACGGCAAGGTTTTGCTCCTATGGCGAGTTCCAATGTCGTCCCCATGAGTCGAGACGTTACCATAATTCTTCAACGTCGTGTCCATATTGACCATGTTGGGGAGCATCGTATGATACGTTGGAGCGACATAGTTGTACACAACCTTGACCTTTGAGGCCGACCCATCCCCGTGCTTTTGTGATTTTGGGTAGTAGTTTTGTCCGTGCGAGCAGTGACTCTGGATGTGATGATTGTGATGATGTGGATGTGACACAGTGCCACATCCTGAACTCCCAGCGCCGTGTGCGTTTTCCTTCACAGGTGTAGGGAAGTACCCATACCCATACCCATATCCGTAACCACCGAATGACTTTGTAGTCCCAGTGGCGATCAAACTATCCCAAGAGATAGGCTTCACTGATGATTTCTCAGGCCTGTGATGATGATGAATTGGCGTGGGCACTTGGGCACTGACACTGTTTCCTTCCTTACGGTTCAATTCTCGACTACTCTGGCACTTCCGGTAGCAGTCGTAGTAGTACTGCTGAGCCTCTGTGTTTGAACTTTTCTCTTTCTCCGACGGCAGCTTCACTGACTTTGACCTTTGTTGCAAAACATGCTGGAGCTTTGCTTCCTCAACTTCTGAATTTGGCTGGAGAATTGCAGTAGTTGTGGAGGAAGGAACGGAGAAGACCGTAATCGCTGAAGCCTCGTCTTTCTTCTTCTGCGGAGGACAAAAGCAGCAGACGCTGGAAGCAGCAGCGGCCAAGCACGGACCACCCAGACTACTCGAACAACTCGGTTTGGAATAAGTTCCAGCTAGGATTTGCTTTTCACGAATGTTCAGTTCTTCAAGTTCCTTGAGTTTGTCTTGAAGTTTCTTCTGCAAATGGACGTAGCGCATGTGCAATTCAACCTAATGGCATAATACAACAATACAGTGTTGCTGTTGTATAATCAAAATGCAGTTTGCTAAAAAAAAGTAAATTGCAATACCTTTCGCGCTCTCTCATCAGAAACCACGACCATTTTGAGCGTCGAAGGACACTGACGAATAAAACTGACGAGAGATTTGTGCTCTACACGGGCCATATTCTGCCCATTGATTGAGAGAATAACGTCGCCTGAAACAATAAAATTTAAAAATACTCATTCATAACTTTATTGGTCGTAGCGCTTGCGCCTACCTTCACGAAGGCCAGCTTGATGCGCAGCTCCGATTTTCTCAACCGCGTTTACGTATGTGATGAAATCAGTCTCACGGTGGCCATGTTTGTAACGAACTCCATAACTCTGCAATTTCAAAACTTTGAGTTTGACTACCTAATTGAGTTATTAAGAATATTTCTAGAAAATAGGAGCACTCTGGTGGAACTGTTCTAAAAAATATGAGCCAAAAGTTCTACAACAGGAAGGGCAAAGCCTTGGACTTGAAATGCGTGTGTGTGCAACTGCACCGATTCCAAAACGCCAAGGAGTAAAATAGATGCACGCCGATTTTTATTTTTAAACGTCGCCATTCAGACGCTATTAGTAGATCCAAACACAAAAGAACGCATATCCGCTTCCGGAAAAAGAATTTTTACAGAAAAGCATGCAACTGCACTTTCATTACCTGTAGCGTAAAGCCATAAGATCCATTTTGTCTTTCAATTAAAACTACACGTCGTTTGGATTCGGACTCGCCGAAAATCCAGAGTCCTTTTGTGTCCTGGAAAATCATTAAATTGAACAATATGGACAACAAAAAATGGTAAAATGAGAACCTTTTGTGGTAATTCTGGAACGTAGTTTCCGCCAGCGGAAGACTGTTGATCACTTCCAGTTGCCTCCATGCCACACTCGGTAGTATCTGTGGCAGTGCATTCGGCAATGAATTGGGAACTGACGCTGGGAATTATACTAAAATTGATTTTGACTAAAAGAGACCAAGTGAGGTTATACTTTCTCCATGTTTTGATGTTATGCTTCCAGTTTCACAAGATTCCAATCCACTTGGCTTTCTCCAGAGGGGGAGAAAGTCGAAACAGAAGAAAGTGCCTGACGACAGGGAATGCTCGATACTTCCGAATCACGGCGGATTCAAAGCGGAACAAAATACGAAGGCCTTCGCCTTCTTTGGTTCAATTAATCAAGGCCAAAATTATGTATTTAAGAAAGGAAAAGCGGAAATTCGCTTTTCCAGCTAAGCTTTTTTTTACATAATCATGAGTTCGTTCTGCTTTTGCCTCTTTGATTGGAAATTACTGGAAAATATACTACAATAATACAAATACGATGCTGCGCATTATGACTGATTATTTGGTCTGATTAATTAATTGTTATTGACATTGTTTAGTGTACAACGCCAATGACCGCAATGTTGACATCTATCAGAGTTGGCATCCGGAGGCGAGGGAAAGCGACAACTCCGTTTTCCCGCCAAGAGAGGGGCCTTGCTTTTGACCCTCTTTGCTGCTTCCTTCCCCGAATTTCGGTATATCCGAAGAAAAAAAATAAGAGGTTCATGAATTTTCGGGCTTTCTTCGACAAAGGGAAATACGAACTCTGGCAAAGGAAGCATGGAAAGTGAACAAAAAACGCCAAACTCAACTCCCTCCCCTACTCGAGAGTTTGTCTCTTCCGCACCTCAACCCTCCTTCCCCAGACACCATGGGGGAAACACTGTGACAGAAATTGAAGACAATTCAGTCATCGTATGGGACGCTACAAAATTTCATTTTTGAATCAGTTTTCGAAGCAAATTGTTCTAAACTTACCTGCAAATTATGGTAAATCCATCAACTTCATGAGTCAATCAGACAATGGGAATTCTCAAATGGCAAGCTTTACTAGACTATAATTTGTATTATTGCAATTGATCGATTGATAAACGCTTATGATTTATTGAAATTATTAAATTATGAATTAAAATTTAGGTCGAGAAGCAAAAGGTCGGTTTTGTGTACCTAGAGTGTACCAATTCACATCAAAATTCTTCTGCAACTATTTCTACTTTTAGAAAAATCCAAGGTATATATGATTATTTTCTTTGGTGCTTTTACTAATTTTGATTTTTTTTATTAAAAACAAGATGATTGATTGTTTTACGAGCCTTTTTGACGTATGAGGTAACACTGCTTGACAGGTACATAAAAACTTTGCATAATTGTTCTTAACGTGATTAGCATTATCGGTATTTCGGGCCAGTTTTCGAAAAGGCGAGGACGTTTGGCTAGAATTTTAGTGGCGTTTGGCAAAATTTCAAATGACAAGTTTCACCTTCAACGCCTAATTAGAGTAAGGTCGCTGATGTGGGTTCTAATTTGTCAAAATCAGTGTAAATTCGAGTTTCTAATAATTCATAATAAATCAATCGGTCAAGTTAACCGCATTAACTGACTGATTTCTGATGGAAAAAGATAGAAAATGGTTCCAAAATTGGTTCAAACTTTGTAGAAAAAGTGATGTTTTTGTTAACACAATGTGAGAAAGTATGAGTCTGTCGTGAGACTTTGTATAATAACAATTAATTACTCTTTAATTTCATACATTAATACCATATATTACAGTCGCATTTTCTGTAAAATGTTAGTAATTTTTTATTTGATTTGGTGTTGAATTCCCCCCATGGTCGTCGCTGATGTGCGTATGAATTCCTTTGCTAAAAACTTTGTTGTTCACGTTCATTCGCTGGTTCTTCCCTCCTCGTTTTTCTTTCAAGTCATGTGCAAACCAAATCATTTTCTAATTAATTGCATCCAGAATTAAGGTGAAGCGAGGTTCCATTTCTAGTCTCTTTCCATCGTGTTCCAGCCCTAGTTCACACAACTCGCCTTGAACTTGACCTCTCCAGCCTCAGACAACACAAAGGTCATCACCCGATTACATCACGGTCATCACCATATCATCACATCAACGTGCTTCCGGATTCAACCATCATGTAAGTCAACACAATACAAATGATTAACCTTCATAACATAACTAATTTACCAAAATAATCTCCAATTCCAGCAACTTCTATAAGATGTCATTGTCATTCGATGATGTAGTGTATAGCTTTAGATAAGGAAGCGCTGCTAGATTATTTTGAAATAAAGGTGAGGTCATGTCGTAAATAGTGTAGCAAGCTCAGCAGTATGACATGACCTGCGTTACTGACGAATGCTCTACACTTTTTATGTTCTGCAGACTCAGATGAAACTTGAGATGTCTGTGGTCATTTCTGTATCATCGCTCGTCATCACAAGAGCACATGATGACATGACTGTTTATGACTCGGTGACTGGGCGCTGTCTGTCCTCCTGGAAGCATTTGGTAGTTCCTGGTAGCATCAGACATCAGTAGTGACTTTTAAAAGATCCAATTATGGCACGGGTGCTGTTTGGGTGGAAGGAAGCGCCTCACCAAAACCCAAACAGGATCCAGATGTTGTAAATGATGGTTTAGTTTTTCAGTTTAGATTCTAACGAGTACATATGGGGACGACGACGGGCGTTGACTTCCACTCCTTCTTGGTCATAATTTGAATTGACTTGGGACAACTGGAGAGAGAGACATCGGTTACATCGGTGGAATGAAGTGACAGAGCACAACCAAAAAGGGACAAGTCTCTGCGCAATTAAGTTCCAACCTAGGTCTTATCTGCGTCGATGGAGTTTCATTTCACTTTCCTTGACACTGACTATCCTAGGCCCCCTGATCTTAATTTGGAGACAATGATCTAAAAGCACAGCTTGACTCATCACCAGTACGAGTATGGCTCGTGCTTTCGGAATCCATGAAATATTTCAAAAGGGGGACTGAGAAATGGACTTTTGTCTAAATGCTCTTTGGCATCATCCATCTGCTCAAATGGGAACACACCGCTATATGTCGTAATTTAATTTTCAAAAATACTCTTTGGGCCTTTTCCTTTCGTATAGCTTAGCTAAGTGTCAGTTTTATTCCTTTGTTTCTTCCAGATCGGATCAGATTGGTTGGATTGTGGTATGTTGTGACTTGAGAGCACGTTCTCCTAGGGCGAGTTTAAGTGATTGGTTTGACACTCTAAGCGAAATTACGACGACATGGGTGACGAGGGTTCTTTCCGTATGTGTACTTGAGGATCCAGGGATGAGCGTTTAAATGGGAATTTCAGAACTGAACAACGGGAGCAGGTGTGTGACGAAAAAATCAGAAGCGTATGGCAAGCGTGTGCCAGAGGATCTTGTTTGGCTTTTGAAAAAAAGTACTGCGAGCTGCCTGGTATCATCATCATCGACGAGTAGAGCACATGCTTGGCAGAAGGGCTTTTCGAAAAAGGCACCCCTTCCGTAATTGTCATTGTCACGATATTTAGTAGTCCTGGTAGGAAGGGAGACTTGCTCCAAATATGTTCGGCTCGAGCCCCGAAAATTCGGAGTTTTGAAAAGGGGAGAGAGAGAGGCTTAGCAGCAATTACTGCTGGGTACATTGGAAATATCTTAATTTTAAGGGCTTTCATTGACCTCATGCTGATTTTTCACAATCGAAAAGGTTCGTTTCCCCCGATTCCTACTTTAGACAATCAGACTTCTAGTTTATAAATCCAAGTTTTTGCTAGTACGCACATTTCCAGGATTCGTGCGGATCTTGTTGCGTTTTGCGAATAATTACGTCTCTTAATATGCGTGATTATCCCTTTGTATAACATCTGGAGAGCGACGCATGATGATTTTAATTATACTTTCATGGTTTAACTCAATTAAATCAGGATATAAAATGTAAAATGTTTTACATGGGAATCTCTGATTCATGAATGAGGTCAAGTTGAGTTGAACTGAGTTTACCTTTAGTGGCACTCAACTCTTTGCCAAAAGTCTCGCCGCCGCCATTCCTCCTCGTCAGCAATTGTCTGACTCTGAAGTTTGGCCTGGAACCAGTCTGACTGGACGTTAGAAAAAGAATAAGAGGTGCCTGTCTCCTCTTGTCGTTTGGCTTCAAACTCGTCGTCCTTTACAAAGAACTTTGAAGCATTATAGCTAAAGCTGAAGGAAGGGAGATGAGCGCATAAGATGAGATTCATTATTTTTGGCATGCTGTTGGTCTTTGCGATCTGGGAGATGACATCACCTTCATTCCGCACCACGACGGAATTCCTTTTCGCTTTTGAATGACTCTTAAGAGTATGATGACACCAGAGGACGAGTGTAAAGTCTGCAAATGCGTGCGCACAACAACTTACTACTTTGTGTAAAAGTGTGTGGGAAGAAGTGGGTAGGTTTGAATGATCTGAAAGGAAGGTGAGAGTGCAGCTCATGCCAAAATGTAGTGGGAAGGAGCGTGGGAAATGAATTGGCATTACATGGAGTAAGCTACTTTTCAAGCTCCGGCTGCAGTTTTAGGATTTGAAGTGTCCAGCGTTTTCTGTGCGTAGGGGTGGACTATTCGTTTATTAACTTTGTAATATTATCCACAGTAGTGCCATGAATACAAGGACTCAAAGGCCCAAACCATTGGCCAGCTTACGACCCCCGAAGACACTTTAGTTTGGTGGTTTGTGGATGGCGTCTGTGAATGAAAGAGTCGAGGGCTTTTGGGGCTCCTCAGTCCCTGATTGGCTAAGGGGAAAAAGAGTCGGCAGCTTTTGCTTGTAAAGCTTCAGCCTCAGCAGAGAAGCTTCATATTCAGTAACGAATAGGCGCTAAAGGGCTCCGGAGTTCAAACGATAAGGCTCGTAATGTGAGGGTTACAAAAATCCCGCCAATTCTCGAGTGTCAGGAACAGAACAAAAATGGCAATGGAAGAACTTCATTTATTCAAGAGAATGGCTTGCGTTGACGTCTCTATTGTGGTGAAAGTGGGGTTTCATTACACTAGAAGAAAATGGAAATGGCGGGAATTCTAATAAAAAAAAGTTGAATTCGATCAAGAATGGATCCGTTCTGGTATCTTGTCAAGGGTACGTGTTTTTGCAAGTTTATAACATTTTAGCTAAGGCCTTGGTATGCTAAGGTCATGTTCGAATTACGTTAACGTCCTTTTTCACTTACGTTTAACGCATTTTTTGAATTTTCGTGAAGTGTGTTACAGCCGCAAAGTTTCAATTTGTCAATTTGTAAGATTTTTAACAATTTCAGCTACTTTGGACGTAAACTACAGCCGTTTAACTTACGAGAAACGTTTTGGTAGCGTTTTTAATTATGGCGGGAAAAGTTACGTCCAAAATTTTTTGAATTTTGTAACGTTAACGTTAGAGTTTACGTGAGTTTTCATTTGAGCTCATGTCAATGCTCTAGACTGGAATCTTTTGAATATTTTCCTCCCAGAAATTCCTCCCGCCCACTTCCAGAGTTTGGAATGTGGCTTCCAAGGGCTTTATTTTTTGTGTGGTTTTCCAAGCAACTCCTTTTGTGGTCCCTTGAAGGCACTTTGAAATTTCCCTTTGGCGTCAGGTGAGCTCCGTCTGGGTTACTAAAAAGTTCAAAAGCTAAAACCAACCTTTTGACCCCCTTCAAAATGGAATTCTTGTCTTTTCCATTAAAACCAAACCTGAAGCATGCGTGTGTGTGTGGACGGAAGTGAATGAAGAAAGTCTCTGCGCAGTGCGCACAAATAATTGAAACGGAAGGAAGTTCGAGCCCAGGATTAATTGCCTGGAAAAATTATTTTTGACTTGCGGGGAAAGGAGAGGGATGATTTGAAATATAATTATTTTTTGTCGTTTCTTCTTTTAGAGGAAGTGGCTCTTCCGTTTGTTTTTTTGTTGAGGAGGGCAGCCACATGTGTCTGAAGAGTAAAAGCAACGGTACTTTACACTGGTTGTTGTAATCATGAACTTGTAAATCAATTGATGAGTTGAGTGCTCAATTGTAATCGAAATTGAAAGTTGTGGTAATATAAAGTGGAAGAGTCCAAGCTGATTAGAAGGATCTTCTAATGTCATGTCATTCCCCTCTTTTCTCTCTCTGACCAGATGGACTTGACAAAAACTTGTCAAAATGCGTAACCATCATCATACAAAAGAGACATCTTCTTTCATTCATGAAACATCACTGTCCTAACAAGATAAAACTATAAATGAATGAATGGATTCATGTCAAACATTGTAGGGATTTCGGCCATCGTCGGGAAAGTAAAAGTTTTAGGAACAAAGTCTCAAAAGTACCCTTTGTTTAAGGATTAAAAGGAATCCAAGGAATTTCAAGTTTTCCAAGAAATACGGTAAAAATTATTTTCGGAAGAAAAACCTAGACTTGACGATTCAAAAAAGGGAGGAAAGTGTTCTAATTTTTTCGGGAATTTGTTCTGATTTTTTTCAGGGAATTTCCTTTGTTCGACTTTTCTCGGGAATTATTTTATTCGGGTTTGCTCGGGAGTTAATTTATTCGGGTTTGCTCGGGAGTTAATTTATTCGGGTTTTTCGGGGATAATTTTCTTCGGTTTTTCTCGGAATCTCATTCGGCCCCAGTCGGCACTTTTGGCGGGAAAATTGAGCCGCCACAACAACAAACTTGAATTTTCAGACAATCAAAAAATTCAATTTGTCAGTTCCAAAAAATCATTTTTCAGTCTTTCGTCTTTTCCTCAAAAAGTGTTTAAAATAACTCGATTGAACTGAAAAATTGTTCATAAAATGGCGTCGAAGACTACTGAAGATGAGGATGAGAACGATATTCTTTTCCGTCAGTTCCTCGACGATGGTTGTGGATTTATATCAACGGCGATGCGGTAAGGTGTATCAATTAATTAAAAACTAAGATCTCTTATCATTTCCGAATTGCAGTTTAGCCTTACACCATTGATTTATAAGTAGGATTAACTTCCTTCAGAATGAATGAAACTTGTGTTGTGTATGGAAGTCTAACAGACCACATGTTCCATTTGTTTTAGGACACACACTGCGCTACAGGCTTTTTATGAGGATTTCAAAAGGGAAGTTTTTGGGACAAGTTCCCACGGTCCAACTGTGCAACCGTTCCCAGGGTTTATTTAGGAAAGTTCAAGATTCCCAAGGAAGTGGCCTTGAACTGGGTTTCTTGTCCATTTATAAACGCAAGGGATCAAATAGTTCAAAAAAGTGCCGCAGATCCATAAGCTACACTACGACTAGTGATTTTGGATTATAGAAGTCCCAGTTTGCGGAAGTGCGAATTGCTAATGCCTCTGCGGACTTTGTATTGGTAAATCCCCTGGTGCGACTGCGTGTGTAAAGGATGTCTGGTGGGTTGAATGATCTCTCTCTCTCTGTGGGTTCTCCATTCATTCAGTTGTATATGTCTGTTGTGGTTTAGTCTTTTATTAATGGAAAGCCGCAGTGTTGAAGTTACAGGGGGCAATTAGGAGATTTATTTGCATGTGTACCATGACCTAGTCTTTAGTTGGTGACGTTGTGCCTTTTTCTTTTAAGCTTGCTGCCAATGTACTTCTTCTTTGTCTGGTGGTGGTAAGCAGCATCGAGTGTGTGTGGATTTTGCATCATGAATGAAGGAATGGATGAATGAAGAGTTGTATCCACAAGCAGAAGAGTCTTCTTTATCTAATCTAATTTGTACTGCCGCAGTGTGCACTGTACAGGTCAGAGGGAATGTGGTGCTAAAGCTGGTTTGCAAGGTACTGCAAAACTCACAAACTAGCAACTCAGGAATGTTTACATTTCAAGCTCATTCATATTTTGCCAATGTGTGTGGTGAGACGGGTGTTTTAAGCTAACGGTGGTGCAGAAATTCCAGTTTGCGCATTGCAGGAGCACGTGCACTGCTTCTCTTCTAGGATGGATTCAACCAAGATTCCTTTTTCCGTTTTTTTTTGAAAGTGACGAGGACAGTGAAGTCAGCGGATTTTCACATGTGGAGATGGTATTTTTGCTTCTTTTTGTTTTGGTAAAATTTAAATTGAAGACGTCAACATGCCGTTTTTCCCTGAATTTAAAATTCCTAGGACGTCAATGGGTTATTTCTTGATTTGAGACCAAGTTTTGCATTCTTTTTTTTTTCCTTGATTTCTTGGCTCGTGTTATTTCAGGGTTGGTTTTTAATTTATCGACTGGACTGATTTGAAATAATTTGTAGTTTGTACGGAGGAGGATTTTTGGTTAGAATTATTGGTTTTTTAGTTGTAATTATATACACACGACACGTATCTTGAAATAGTGTTTTGGAAATCGAATGACAGATTTAAAGGCCTTCGCCTTCAGCCTGTCCTAACCAAGTTGAAAAGTGGCTCAATTAAGTCAACGCGCGAGACACCAATTACGCACTTCGACACACACACTAGACTAACTGGAACCTTTTTTTTAATTTCAGGTTGTCTTCAGCTCGACGGATTGCAGATGCATTCAAACAGACGTACGAGGCCAATGAACTCATTGAGGAAGTCGTGGTCATGATTGAATCACTCGTCAAGGATGACGGTAAAATATCACATAAATCTTATTTATCGATCTTGATTGATTTGGGAAACTTTGCTTCATATTTGAAAAGTTTTTGGAAAAATGAGTTTTATAAGTCACAGCAGCAGCTGGTTGATGATGGAAGTTTTCCTTGAAGTTCATTTTTTCTTTCGTACAAGAAAGTAATGGTCTTGTGTTGAAGGGACGCGTGCCTTGTCATTCAATTCCAGTGAAACGACGCTCCTTATTTTTCCAAAGGAGGAGGAGGAGAGTGTTTGAAAACGGAGGGAGGACACCATTTGTTGCTCATTTGTAAATTAACGAATGAGGATTTTCAATTTCTAAGATGCACATGTGACATGTGTGTTTGCGTCTAAACATAAGAAGGGAGCGTGCCTTTTTTCTTGCCCATGACACTGAAAATTGATGCTTTGAGAGACATAATGGTGACCAGGATCCGATTCATTACTTGATTTTCTTGAATTTCTGAAAAAGCTTAATGACTTATAAGTATCAGAAGAGGATCCTTCGTTAGAGGAGCAAAGGATGGAAATCATTTAGTGTCAGAAGGCCCTTAAGATTCCTCTAGTTGATGATATGTCGTGGTGATAGAGTGAAGATAGACGCACACAAACATTCATTTCCGGTCCGGACAGTTCATCAGGAGGAATGCCAAGAGACACTTTTAAAGTGATGATAAAAATGGAGAAAGCTGGAGAGGAAAAAATACTTGTCTGGTGCCTTGGGGTCTCCCCTCTTCATCAAGAGTGTAAAATGGAGCTTGTTTCTACTTGTACAGTTGATAGTGTCTGTGTCAGTTGAGTTTTGTGAGAGATTCAGCTGCCCTTATCTACGACTGGCCCAAGGAGCCCTTGGTTATGACATAAAGAGGCAGGAAGTGGTGACAAGCTGACCGGAAGTGGGATTGGATCTTCTATGTTTCTAGGACTTCCCCATGTTCGCGCATGGAACAAGTCTAGCCATCCCGCCGCCACATGTGCAGACTTTCTGTGCAACTGTTCTATTGGTCCACCTTGACTATGACATGGTCCCCAGGTGACAGTTGACGAAGTAACTCCGTCACTTACAAAGAGCCAGGAGGGACAGATGCACATGTATCATTGTTATTCCCTCTGTCTCACCTGACATTGTTACAAATTGTAGTGAGTTGTAAATTGTATAGGATATTCGGAGCATTAGTCATTTCCTGAATTATTTGATGACAAAGGGGAAAGGTGCCTTAATTATAAAGCCTGTGACTAAGGGGTTTATTCCAAAACACCTGCCCAGGTGATACAAAACTTTCACTCTCTTTTTCTTTCCCTTTAGCTCCATTTCTTATCCATTGCTTGTTGTCTTGTCGTAGAGTCACTGACATCATCGCATGATGGTCGCAATTGGTATAATTTTGGAACACGAGCGTCATCCAATCTTTTTCCACAAAAGAAGTTTGGTTTTAGTGTAGAAAAATGTCTTTTTTGTGTGAGGATTGACATCAGATGACTTTGAATTTGTTGTGTTTTGTATCTTGGAAAATATTTCCAGCGTAGTGAGTCATGTGTGTCCTTGTGTTTATTGGCTTTCTCCTGTCTCGTGATGTTCGAGGTTGAGTCAGGGTTTGTTTCTCGGTGGTTCCCCGGTGGGTCTCTGCAGCAGATGAAAGTGGAGATGGAGGGATGATGCAGTCTCTCTCTTTATACGAATGAACGAAGTATCGATCCTACAAGCAAAGGATCATCGCCCTCAGTCTCGAAGCATTCTGGTGGATTTCTTCTGGTATAGAATTCCTGTTCCGTTGGAATTGGTGTTGGTGAAGAAGTCGGAGTTGGTTGAATTGAGGATGCCCGGGTGCATTCATTCCCTGTGCCTTCTTGTAAAAGAGGGAGGTGGTGGTGGGACTTTTCTGGGTGGAAAAGTAGGAGTGGCTTCCAGTTACAACTACGGATTTCGAGACCGAATCGTAGTAAAAGAATGGACGAGTAAAGGGAGCCGGGATGCCCGGATTCTAAAACCATTCGCCCTCCATTCTTTCCCTCTCAGTCTTTCACCTAGGCTCGAGTCTCTAACACTTACGCTTACTTCAGGTGTGGACACTTTGGTCCACTTTGGTCCTAGGGTCATCAGTGACATCGCAGTGACAGGGATATAAAAAGGTCATTGGCATTGGCCCTTAGGGCTTAGGCCAAAGTGTAAGTGCGTGTCCCAAGTCCCAATGTTTGAAAAACTTCTACAGCTTCGCTATTACTTTGTCTCTGTCTGTCTCAGGACTTCTGAGTTCCGTTGTGTTGTCTTGGTCATCATTAAAAGGATGTGCTGCTGGAAAAGTATTTTTGTCCTGCAAAGTTTTGGAGGGGAGTTTTTTCCTATAAGCGACTGGTTGTGTTTTGGAGTTGTGGACGCTGCAAGCACTGGAGCTATCGATCCACTTTTTCAGCATAAGGAGGAACGGAAGGGCTCGTGCGCAGCTCGCTTTCATAATAAACTCAAGCAATGTTTTCATGTGCCCTTCCTGGACCAGTGTGGAGCTAGTTTGTGTCTCCAAAGACTGCTAAAGGCACTTCCTGCCAATGTCCCACTACTGGAAAATCTAGATTCCAAGGAATGAAATCCCAAAATTGAAAAGGTTAGCACAGTTGAAAAGGCAGTTCCTTCGGTTAACCCTTCTTTCGTCTTTTTAATCAACTAAGCTCTTATGTCACCGTTTTGTTTTCAAGTTTGGCACAAAATTGCACACCTGAAGAGGTATGCATGTTTACATTTTGGATTGGCGGGAAAGGGGGAGTGACACGAGTGGGTGTTTACGAGTTGTTTTCCATTTTGCAATTCATTATAATTTATTTACATTTTACGACGGCACTACGCTTACAATAAAAGGACACACGCAGCACTCTCCTGCTGTGTGTAAAATAAATATTGGATGAGCTGGATATGAATGGGAATGAACGACACCCCTGCCTATTTCAAAACACTGGAATTACAAAACTGGACACTGAATTTCAATTTCTTTATTTTTGCAGAGCAATCCGTGCGAATGGCTGTGATGGAGCAGATTCCAGAGATTGCCTTATTCTGTCACGAAGTTGGTGAACCCCTTCGCTGGGTCATTCCAGAACATTTACTGAATCACATCACCACACTCCTTACAGACTCATTCAGCCAGGTAAATTGGAATGGAGGACAAATGCGTGAAAATGCAGTTTATGAATGAGATGAGTATTACGAGTCCATTCACTCTCGAACGATAAAAGGATTAATCATAATGACAATGGGCCTCCTCCGGTTACATTCTCTGATGTTGAGTCATATGGACAATGCTGTGACGACAAAAGTGCATTTCCACTGAATCGCTCTATAGTAGTGCCCTATTTAGTAAACCAATGAAGATGATTTGATTTTTATTATTTTGCAGGTGCGGAAGTTGTCACAAAAGGGCGTGTTGATGTTACTGGAACGAGGAGCTCTTTCACCGCAATTGATTATAGATCGGGTCTTCCCTAAAATCCTACAGGGCTCTGATCTCGTCCGAGTTGAAGAACTCCGAGCTGAAATGGAACACATCACCGTAAGTCATATGAAAATGTTGTGAAAAGTGAGTTTTTGAATGGAGTCTATTGGTGCAGTATAGAAGATAATTGAAATCAGAGACGCCTTTTGCCTTCCCTTGGGATACATGCTTGTTTGCATACTGCGGTGAAAGCACTGCAGTGAAACTTCCGCCTGATGGTGTTTCCTTGTGGTGTAGAGAAGGTAGTAAGGGTTGGTGATGATACATCCATGGTCTCGTGTATAGAATATTATGAGCGTTGTGAAGGGATTTATGAGCCCTACGTGGAGGGCCTACTGAAATCCTAATTTCCTGAGCTTTCTCCCTTGGTGCTTGTGGTGGTGGTAGTTGGAATTGAGTCACTTGTCTCCGTCCGGGCGCCATATTAATGAAGCAGAGAGGGCTGCCGGATCCCTCCTCCTCCTGCATTTTCAGACGAGACTGTGGGTTTGATCAATGTCGTCCCGCAGACCGGGAGTGCATCTCCACTACACTTTACTATTACGACTATGCTCCACACACAACACTGAAACCTCACAATGCAGTTTCCCCTTTGGTCGTGCGTGCCTCATTGCCATGACTACAAGCCTTACTTCAACCATCTTTGTCCAGAGAGGGAGAGAAGCTTCCCTTTTCAAAGGCATACGAGCATACACACACTCTGGAAAATGGCCAAAAAAACAACAACCCACGACCCATTCATCCGCTTCGGCACGAAATGGTGCCGAAATGAAGCAAGAGTTGATGATGCAATTATATTTTATTAACAAAAGTTACGTGGTGAAAGTTGTTAATTACGGGTTGAGAGGTGAAAGACATGGGTAGTGAGATGGAGTTTCAAATCTACTCATCTCACTATCTTGTCTTTCACTCTCTCGGCTTCCGGAAATGCGCCAAATCAGAAGGATTCCGATGAAGATGAAATGAAACCTACCTCAACAGTCTTCTCAGCAATCTCAAAATCAACTTCAGATTCAAAATGTACAGGAAATCAAAAGTAAAAGCACCAAGCACCTCGTGAAATGAAAGTGAGAAAAGTGTTTCATCACAGGGCTCTCAAAGTGGATGTGAATTATGTTTATCTTTTTGACTTTCATATCACAGCCACCTTTGATGAGCTCTGCGGTGAAAATGAAGCAGCGAAGAGCAGAAGAAAACATCAAATAAACTCGAACATCAAGCACTTTGGAAGGAACTTTGAAGGAACTAAGCTTTGTTAGTAGGGTGGTGAAGTTGTTTATATTTCTCTGTAAATGTTCCTTTGTGTTTTAGTGGTGGAGGTTGTGTTTGTTGGGGGAGGCGTTTCGCGTCAAATTGTCTGTGGTGTGTCGCTATTTTTCCGTTTTCATATCACAGCCATATTTGACGAGTTCCGACTCTGTCCCTGTAGTCGTCTTTTAATAGCTTGGAAATAATGCTAAAAGGGAGCCTTTGGGATTTAGCTGTGCGCTAATGTCTACCGCTGTGTACACTACTACTTGCTCCGTCGCTCTGTCAAAGTGGTTGTGAGTATGCGCACTACTGTCATATCACAGCCAGCTTTGATGAGCGATGAGACAAGGTCAATCAACTTTAGTAACTTTTAGTGTGTGACTGAGAAGTGTGTGTTTGCACATGGCGGAATTGAAGGATTCCGATTCGCTTAGAAGAAGCTAAAAGGGAGGAGGGAACTTGGCGACAGACAAAAATAGAAGTTTCGGTGACTACTTTTTTTAAAGTTCGTTGAATCCTGGAGACGCCTCCGCTACACACATTAGTCTTTTCTCTGGACTCACTTGCAGGATTTTTTAAGTTTTTTGTTGTTGTTGAAGAAGGGATTAGGTTTTTTGGCAAGGTCTGCTGGCTTTGTCAATAATAATTTTCCGATGATCTTCATTGACCTGAGGGGTGGAGGGGGGGCATCGTGGGGCTCGTCGAGTTGGATGGGATGTGTTGCATTTTGCAGAATTTTCATATCACAGCCAGCTTTGATGAGCTCCCTTTGTCAACTATTCTTCAAGTCCACCAGTCACCGGTTTCGAAGGGAAGGGAGTGATTAGAATTGACGTTTAGAAGACTTAAGTATCGGAACAACTGTCCTTTTTCTCGTCGTGTGTTCGGCGGTTCCGCGGTCGATTTCGAACCCAGCTGCTTTGTATAAATGATCGGAAATTTAGAATACAGAACAAAGTTAGGGTGAACTTGGAGATGTGGATTTTAGTCATTTATTAAGTTTTTAACTATGTTTGTCACTTTGGCTTTTTTTATTTTTAGTTCATGTGCAAGATTGCTCCGCTGGTGGGTAAGGAAGCGATCGTCACTTCATACCTGCCTGTATTTTGCCTTCATTGTGACGACGCTTCGTTTCACGTCCGACGGGCCTGTGCAACTGGACTGGCGGACGTCGCACCGGTGGTTGGTCAACTCATCACGGAGAAAGCACTCGTAATTACGGATTTAGCCTATAAAAACAAAAGGATTTGCGTCAAATACTTTGTTTTCTTGTAGCTCCCGCGCTTCCTCGTCCTTTGTGAAGACGAAGTTTGGGGTGTGCGCAAAGCGTGCGCTGAAGTATTCACGGCAATCGCCCAAGTCTGTAGCTACTACGTGCGGATGAAGTGTTTAGCCCGGGCTTTTACTTACCTCCTTGAAGACCAATCACGATGGGTTAAAATAAGCGCCTTCCAGTCCCTGGGTCAACTCATTGCTACTTTTATCAAGGAAGAAGGAGACGCAGACACACCGACGGAAACTACCGCTACAGAGCTCGAACAAAAATTCCTAAACATGTAAGGCAACGTGTGGGATGAGAACCTGATTTTATTGCATTTTTCTAATAATCTTGGTTGGTTTTCTTGTAGAATGAAAAATTGTCCTAGGATTTTGATGGCAAAGAAGAATCAAGACATGATCAAAGCAAATGTGAAAAAAGTTGAAAAGGAAGAGATCCCTATTTCAGCGTGGGATGCCCAGAGCCTTAGGGATAGCTTCCAAGCGTCTGGAGGTTCAGGATCGTCGACTCTTCGTGATGATAATGAAGAGGAACCTCTAAGGCCGCCACGGATTCCAAGCCGTGCAAATGACTCTCCAGGATTCCTGTGGGATTCTATTGACACAGGAGGTTCGAAGAACTACGATTGGTTTCATGCTCGGGGCAGTTGTGATTGGGGTGATGATGACGACTTGGGACAAGATGTCATAATCGATGATTGGGGTGAAGACGTGCCAATGGACACTGGTGACGAAAGTGGTGGGAAAAGTAGCGTCTTTTTTGTCAAGCCAGGAGCTGAGGACGACGACGACGATGACGATGATTTCGGAGAATGGAACGGGACCATCCCAGATGATATAGACGAAGGGATCGGTGCGAGTCCAAAGGAAGTCGCCACATCCAACCGAATTAGCGACCATGTTCAAAGCATTCCACAACCCGAAATGTCACTTTCTACCAGGACTGAACCAAATCCCTCGTCCCTTGACAGTCTCGTCGAGAGGATTCACATTCATTTGGGACAGCGAGCTCCTCTCTCACCAACTTCCTCGACGTCCAGTAGTAGCGGAGTGAGTTCAAAGTCAGGCTCTGACACAAGTTCCTACAATACGTTCCAGTATTGGCGTCTTCCAATTCCTGACTTGGAGTTGGACATTGACATGAAGGATGGGAAGGCGACAAATGTCCACGTCAGGGCCAAAGTTCAAGACCATTCGAAAAATGTCACTTACGCTTCAGAGTTAAATGTGAACATCCACATGAAGGAAGTAGGAGCGGGAGCCCAGGAAGGAGTTGAAGATAAAAGCAAATTTGGCTCAACCCTGCCTGGAGATGAGCAAATGTCAGTACAATCGGGGCAGGTAAATTCATTAAGAATTCCTCCTGTCCGTTTCTGTTTCATTAGTTTTTTTTATTACAGGATTCGCATGATCCAAAGGAATTTGAGCACACCACAACCGCCGCCGCAGAGGTCGGAGATGGGATTGGTCGTATAAAAGTAGAAGCTAAAACTTCAGCCTCAACTCTACGGGTAGATTCAAGTGATGTAAATGGGGAAGGCGAAGCAGGTCAGCTTACGCTTGCCCTGGAGTCAAGTGAAGCTCAGTCCGTTGTGTCCAATGGAGAAGGAATTGTGCAAGGTATAGGAATAAATAAAATATGTTGACATGACCTGGTTTCATGTTATTTGCTTATTTTCTTTTTAGATCTGCATCGGAGCTATTACAATTTGTACAGTGTCTCTAGCCCAGAGGGTCCCACCCAGAACAAAGTAGTTGAAATGAAGTACCAGACAACAGAGATGAGTTCAGAGGAGGAAATTGACAACTTCTTCAAAGATCCGTGCCGTGCTTATGCAACGGAGCATAAGCACGTCAATATTGAGCGTCCAATTGAAAATCTTCCTTACATTGTCAAAGGTAAGGGCCTCGGAGATATTAAGTGTTGACCTTTAAGTGTTGTTATTACATTTGTGTCTGTTTTCAGCCCACGGGCCAAGCGGGGATAGAGGTCGACTCCTCCCTGAACTACAGGAATTGTTTACAGTGGAAGATCAGAACGTTGTTCCTCCGATGCTTCTCAAGCATTTCCTAAGTATGGCAGAAACTGGGAACGAATATTCTCCAATTGAGAACGAAATCCCTGTCTACTGTGCGTATACTTTCCCTGCTGTTGTGATCACCTTGGGATCTGAGAATTGGCCAATTGTACGAGGATGCTTTGAGAAGTTGGCAATCATGTTCCAGGTGAAAATCCAAAAGAACTCGGAACTCGTGCTGGATTTCAATTTTTCTAATTTCCTTTTCTTTATTCTTGAACAGTGGAAGATTCGTTATACACTTGCCTCTTCTATTCACGAGATTGCAAAAGCAATTGGCCCTGAGCTTACGGAGCGAGATCTCCTTCCTTTCTACGATGCGTTCACAAAGGACATTGATGAAGTCCGAATCGGTGTTTTGTCTCACATGGCATCCTTTACCAGTGTAAGTAAATTACAATTCTAAACCATAAAATTGTAGAACGATTGCAATTGATTTGTTTTCCAGATTTTGCGAGAAGAGGCTCGTTCCGCTATCCTCGACACTCTCAATAGTTTCCTCCGCACGGACAACAAAAACAATTGGCGATTTCGTTATGAGTTGGCAACCCAGCTTGAAGCCATGACTGACATGTACAGTCCCGCAGATGTGTTCCGTCATCTCTGTCCACTTTCGTTGGACTTGGCTGTAGATCCAATAGCCGACGTCCGAAAAGCAGCGCTCCTTGTGGTGAGTTTTTTAACTTTAATCTTTTTTTTAATCCTTGGTCACAATTTCCAGTTTCTGATTCTGTTTGTATTTCCAGATAACTCGTCAAGTGAATCGACTGAGTGCTGTGAACTGGGCGTTGAAAGAAGAGACAAACTTGCTACGTGAGCTTATTCTGAAGGTGGTTGAGCTTCTTTGCTACAGTCCTAAGTGGGTTCAGCGTCAGAGCTTCGCCTGTCTCTCTGGTCACTTGATCGAGTCCCACGCTCTCGAGCCTCAGCAGTTTGCTCAAGACATCCTTCCCCATTTAATTAGTCTGAGTGGTGACAAGGTACCCAATGTCCGGATCAGCGTTGCTCAAACACTCTCAACCTTCGTCATGAACCAGGGTAGGTCCAGTTATTCTTATTGGCAGTTTAAATAGTTTAGTCTTTAAATAGTGTTTGTTTTATTTAGAATATTTTGCGGATCCTGCCAATCCACACAATTCCGTGTTGACTGAAGCAGTCTCAAATCTCCAGAAGGATACTGACGAGGATGTCCGCTTCTACAGTCGAACCGTCCCTTCAGAAGAAGACTAACACAACGGTCTCCAGTTGCCAATGCAAAAGCAAATCAAGCGCAAACCAAAATAAACTGAAATAAAAATAGTTCAATTAGCCATCCATTGCGAGGGGAATGGATTGCTGTACCGTACGTATACATTGACTCCATTAATTGTGATAATCGTTAGGTCTATTTACAAATTTCTATACTGAAAAAATCATTCGTTAAATCTTTTATACACGAGGTCGAAAACTATCAATAATGCAAATTAAGATCAAAGTGAAACTCATCAGTTTTGAGAAAATAAATTATCAAAATGTAAATCAGGAACAGAGGCTCTTTAGACAATTTTATTGCTCAAAATGAACTTTTTGACTTTTCCTGATTAATTCAGTTGAGTCTGCCCCCAAGCGTCTCACGAAGGAGTTCAGTTAAGCTTCATTTCATGTCTGATGTGGTGCTTCACCACAAGAGCCAAATGATGAACCGAAAATGGACGTAAGCTACTCTAAGTATTTACGTGCACAAGGTCATCGTGGAGCGTCATTGAACTCCCCTCAAGGTCTCTTATTAAGTAGCGTATGCTACTTTATGGGAATGCTCTGTCTGTCCGTCCGTCCGTCTGTCTGTCCGTCCGACCCCGCAATAACTCAGGAACTACCGGACCGATTTGAATGCTGCTTGCAGCAATCAACTCGTCATGGTTCCCTGATTGA